>CAAKMY010048344.1:0-15668 GCA_901111285.1 Corrigiola litoralis | reverse complement strand
ACATTAGGTAATATATACACTATTAATTGGGAGATAAAGGTAGTGGTAGGGTCTCTAAGGACAAGTTGGCCATTTGGCATACCAAAAGTTACCATAAATGGGATATGAAGTTTAATGTGAACCTTCCCTTAATGGAAAGTAGGAAGTTTAATTCGGCAAGGAGGGAGTAATATATAAGTATTTCCTGGATTAGAGGTTGTGGAGCCTGACTTGGCAAAGAAGCAAATTCCCCATTGACATACAATTACCAAGCCTCCCACTAAACCGCTGGTCTCAGAATTCATTACATGGCATTATGAGCGGGCATTGAAAGTCCCCCTTTTCAATGATCAGGCCATCTCTGAGCAAAACAGGATTTCCTAATATTGATATTTCTGTTCCTTGTAAAGGAGAAAATTAAAGAAAAGGTTAGGAGCAGCTGCTAAGACAATAAATAAATGTTCTATAGACTGAAGCCTTATTTCATCCCTTCCTGCAGAGTGTTTGGACATAAACAAGGTGAATGCTCTTCTAAGGAAGAAGTAAAGAACCACTGACTGAGCATAAAGCTATAGAAAGACCAAAGAAGATAGGGGTGGTCAAAGCCACCTCTGATACTGTTGGGGAACAAGTGAACAACTATGCCACCTACCTGCTAATACACAGCAGCACTCTATGCAATTGTAGACTGTAGTTACAAGGAGAAGAAAGCATTCTGGCAGCCACAGGCAGACTGGAACTGAAGATAAACAACTTAGTGGATAGTCCTAAATCTAATCCCCAGGAAATACTTGATATTTTCCTTACTAATGGTGATATTCCTATGCCTGTAGATGAGGAAGGTGAGCCATCGGGCAGAACTTAAAGCGAAGCCCTTAAGGAGGAGGTAACCCCCTCCCCCCCCCCCCCCCCCCCAAATGATCTTTTCATGGAACATTGGCACTATATATATGTTATTGCCCTCTACATGGAAGGGGGGAAGGTATCTCCTGGTACTTAATGAGGATGTTGTTGCTACTTGTGTGTGTACCTCATTGTTAAAGCAAAGGAGATCAGAAAAAAAGTAACGAGTTGCATTAGGTCAACACAAGACTCCCGTTATAGCAGTATGACAGACAGAGATGTTAATTAGAAGGAAAAGGAACAGAAACAGGAAATCTCAGATCTTTTTCCACTGAATTGTTAGGTTTAGGTTGTGAGTATTATTCTGAATAATTTTTAATCTTTAGGAAGTATTTTAATTAAATTTTTGAAAATCAGTTTATTAGCTTTAGGAAACTAGTATTTGAGGTTTATTAGGCTGTTAGATAGATTTCTTATTCTACAAGCATGTTTAGACTGTTTATACCTACATATCTTATGTTAATATTGAGAGTTTTGGTATTGAATAAAAGAGTAGTATGTTTTGTAGAACATGTTCTCCATCAGAAAGGTTAAAATATCCATCCATTTGGCTGCAAACCTGATATTCAAAGAAACAAGTAGATGAATGTTTATCCCAATTGGTTTTCGTTTACTGCTGCATTTGGGTCTATATATGCTTCTGTGAGGGATCAATGTACACATATATGCAAATTTGAGCAGAACCTTATAGTCACCGTAGATGGGGCGAGGGACGTTAATGCCTCTCACTAGCCGAGGGCACACATGAACTTTACATGGAAAAATGACAAGCATCAGTGACTTTTCCTGAAGCAGGCCAGGGGACTTTTTCTTGAAGTCTTTAGCTAAAATTTTGAAGAAACAACATATATAAGAATCAGTAAGAATGATTGATTGTCTTTGTAGCTATCCCACTGGCAGAAGCTGAGTTTTAGACCTCTAGGTCTTTCTAATTATTCCCCACCTATCAGCAGATGACACTACAATTGGGCATGCTTCATAGTATGGCACAGAGTGTTGGGCAATGAAAAGAGTGATGTTCATAATGCATGTGTCAGAGATGTGTATGTTGCATTCCATGTGTGAGAAAAGTAGAATAAACCGATTGAGGAATGAGCTAATTAGAGAAAAGGTGTGAGTTGCACCTATCGAGGATAATGAAGCAAGAAAACTGCCTACATTCATTGGTTTGGACATGTAAAGAAGAGACTGTATGATGCACTGGGTGATCGAGTAGTGAAGATGTGTTCATGATGCCACAATCTCTTCATTTTACTCAAATGATGGGACTTATTGGAACCTTCACTAGTCTAGGCCTCCTTATGAGTGGAAGAACAGTGTGCTTAAACATTTGCTTTCTATTTTGGAGAATATGCACTTGACAGAGTATGAGGATTGTCGAATCTAGGACCCTAATTTCTCCAATGATTCTTCAGGCAGTTTAACTTGGAAAACCTTAATGTCATTTTACTAACCAAGTTCCTTCCAATTGGGTCTGACTATGCATTGCATTTGCAACTCCAAAGCCCCTACTAGGATGCAAACTTTCTGTTAAATAGTCACTTGAGAGAATCAATACCAGCGATGTAATTGAGCCGAGAACTCCAGGAGTTGTTCTCAGCCCGGATGTGTGTGTAATGCATAGGAGGGAGAGTGAAACAGGTTTACATTTGTTCCATCACTGTAATAGAACTAATTCCCTTTGGAAGTGGATTAATCATATTCAGCAGGAGCAATGGGCGTGTCCTGTGTTCGCATTTCTTCAGATATCTTAGGCTTTTTTCAGGTGGGGCCATGAGGGTAAAGACAGGAAGTTGTTAAGGAAATCTGCCATGCTTTCTGTTTTCTAG
Organism: Corrigiola litoralis; assembly: GCA_901111285.1. NCBI lineage: Eukaryota > Viridiplantae > Streptophyta > Magnoliopsida > Caryophyllales > Caryophyllaceae > Corrigiola > Corrigiola litoralis. The sequence continues at coordinate 12,957 of CAAKMY010048344.1, read as the reverse complement.
TGCATCTAGGTAGAAAAGATTTCCTGCATGTTCACTAGAAAATGCCATTCTTTGAATTATATTTGGAAATGGTTGGTTATCCAGCTTCTCTTTGAGCTAACGGAGTGGGAGCCTTGAAAGGGGTTCCTATTACCTTTGTTGAGAGGCATTAGGCTACTTTGTACTCTCTCCCATTCTCTACAAGGTTCCCACTTTCCTTTCTGGGACACATTCACAATAAGGTTCTTACTAACTTAGCCCCTTCTTGGGAAAGAAAAAAGACAAGATTGTCATGGGATTATGCTATTTATGCACTACCTCCTTTTATAGTTTAACTCCTTACCTCTCCTACTATTTACGGTCTCCACTACCCACTACCTCTTTGTTTACTAATTTTCATCAAACTTTGGTCCCAAAAACAATGGGAACCTTACAAAGGAACGGGAGGGAATGATTCTTATGTGCTAGGAGGACTTCTTATCCACTGATGCGCTTTTTGTATCTATCTTAATACTATTATTATTTCACTATCAAGAAAAAAACAAGGATGTTACTCAGGCATCCATAAATGTTTGACAATAGGGAGAGCGCACATTACTAATTCTTGAACCAAGTTTGCCCAAGCCTCAAAATTAAGGGACTTATCAAGCTACTGCATGCTGCAATGTACTTTACAAGATTATCTCTGTAACCTTACCATTAGATTGAAAACACCGTTACTAATATCATTCATCAAGAGCAGCTACCAGCTACCGCTTATCAAATACAAAGAGAGAATGACATCATCTTAGGTCATGAAAGTATGAAGGACTATAACAGGCACGTTGTTTGTCTTCGCACTATCATAAACAAAGCCTATGCCACATTGAGTTGACCTCCATCTATCAGATACTGGTAGCTTATTGATTCCCTATAACTTTTGTTAACCTCCTAAGGATGTGCATTGAATCATTGAGCCCTTAAATTATTTCTAAAGGTCTACCCTTGGCTCCTTCCAAAGAAACAGTTCTTCCCTTAGCTCATTCTGTTGGATGTGGAATAGCTCTATAGGCAACTTCACTTGTTGCAGACAATACCCGACTTCAATTTCCATCCCTATGCAGTACAGTTTTGGACATGATTCGCTTCTTATCTGGAGTGGGCTTATTAGATTAGTGCAGCTTCTCAATTCTAGTTTTCAGGGTTTCTCTGATACTAGAGGTTATAGACAAATCCTAGCGTATGCAAAGTTCATTTAGGAGATGTTCATGCCGGTGAGCATAAAAGGACTTCGCATTTTTGGGCATCACTACTCGAACATAGTAAAATATCTAGAAGTCTTTTGGTCAAGAAAGCTTTTCAGTTCTTGCCCCTCATGTTGAACCTCACACTGCCTCTTTAACTACTGATATATACAATAATGATAGTCTATTACCTTCGCTTCTTAGATTTACTGGTCCTGGTCTTTCTTTCTCCAGAACAGGTTATAGACTATAGAGAGTCTTTGTAGGAGCTTTTAGTGTACTGGCAGACTGATACTAGCAAGAAATATTCAGTATTACGGAGTACCTCTGCCACAGAATCTGTAGTAGGTCCGCGGCTATTTCACATATATTAAGACTGAATCTCTCTAGGAGGTTCAATCAATTCAAAGAGCAGCTTGGACTGTCAAAACCTTTTTTTTTTTTTTTTGGAATCAGACTTAAAGTCAAAAAAATTTTGGTATAAGTGGTCCTACCTCTATGGTAAGAAGACTCTATAAGCAATTAAGCATAGTGTGCTATGGAAACGAAAGCAACCATTAAACAACTTGTGTGGGGGTTCCTTGCATGTCCGCGGCATAGGGCTTGTGCTTGGTTTGCTATTCAGTCAAGATTGGCCACCAGATAGACTCATGTAGATACAAAGTGTGTTTTCTGCAATCAGCGGGAGGGCTAAAACTCATGTGCCTCTATTTTTTTTTTAGTGCACTTCTTCATGGCATTGCCTGTGCAAGTGGCTTAAGCCTTCAGGTCAATTATTCCAACTATGTTCTCTCTGATATTGTATGGTGTAAAAGGGAAGCATAGGCGTATTCTGAGTTCTAGTGGTTTAGTAGCTATCTATCTCATTTAGAAGAAGCACAATAGACTTTCAAATAGTCTTATCAGAAACTTTTCTGACTGTTATGCTCATCATAAAGCTTTTACAACACTCTAGAAAACATAATTGTGAAAATAGAAAGGTCGCAAACTTTTTAGGCACCTATGCTCGTATAAAAGACTTTATTTGTATATGAAACAGTATTTTTGGGAGTAATCATGAAAGAAAGTGGGAAAAATCAACTATCAAACAGTAAACTCCACCAAACAGCCAAACGTTGTTTAGTGAGAGGTGAAAGTCTGGTTAAAGCTCAATGATTCAAGCCTTCAAGGATTGAAGAGTCCAATATAGTGTAACACAAGATAAAATTATAGCCACCAAAATATCAACAACAACAATAACACTCCTCAATGAGTATTGGTCGGCTAATCTAAATCGTCATTAATAATTGGAATAGTTTTCAAAACTACTATAGCCATCAGAAAAGGAAAATAGAAACAGGCGGAGTTGAGAAGAAAATACAGAAAAAGACAATTTTTACATAAAAGAACTCACACATACTTGAATACAGGAAGAACAGACGAACCAGCCAGTACATCTCCGCTGGTAGATACCATAACAGGATCCACCACCAAAGCTGTGTTCAGTAGCATGAGTAACCCACATACTGCTATAACAAAGCAACACTTAATCCAGAAATGTACCTTGAATTGGATACTCCTTTATATATTGAAGAAGAACTTTGACCATGGCAACAGAGGGAAGCATGCCAGTCTTCACCTAGGGAAACTCAAATCATAACAATTAAGGTTCAAGTGTGAAGGAACAGAGGAAGATCTATCAAACATTCAAACTAAATAAATATGGCAAGATAAGTTTCATTAAAACAATAACTTAAAAAATGAGTGAAAAATGGTGCACGCAGAAGTGCAGACAGATCAAGAAGGGAAAAAATCACATCTTACTTTTCACAAAAATAAAGTATCAAAATTCACCTACTCAATTACACTCCAAGTAAAACATTCAGCAGAACACATACAATACAATAAATATAACAATTTGAAAATGATGATTATCTTTTAGGTCTCGAGGACTGTTATATCAGTTGCTGCATAAATTCTATCAAAATAATCCAATGGGACACAGCATGAGAAATTCATGAAAATAGTTCACAATTTAGTGCAGAGAAAGAAGTCACTATTAACTAAGCTAGTGATCCCCGTTGGCTTTTGAAAGTTAATTTGTTTATTGTGTAACACGCGTTGGAAATTATAGCAATGCAAAACCGCAATGTGTTTCTTGAAGGACATAACAGGTAAGTCATGCAATACGGCAATCTATAACTATATATGGGTATATCGGTAACTGAAAAGGCCATAATGGTTCTTATAAGTCAACGATAAACAACAAAAGTGCTCTGACAGTCCTATTCTAGGACACTGATATAGGACCAGTGAGAAGATCAACTCTAGTCGCTATACAAAAAGGACATAGAATGCAGCGAGTAAGCCTACCACATCAACTTGCATATCGGAAAGCACAGACTTCAATTGCTCAGCCACAAATTCCTCTGGCAAAATGTGTACACCCTAACCAAGAAAAGCCAGATATTTCTGATTAGATCATCAAATCTTCCAAGCAGCCTGCTGACTTATTAAAACTCAATAGAACTGGCACTGCTCAACTACAGCATAAACTTTGACCCAATTCAAAAGGTATGGTCACACGGAAGCTAAACAGCAAAGTAGAATTTGGTTATCTTTGAAGCATATAGGGAGCTAGAGGCAGCATTTTATGTGAGCACTACGAACATGAGACCCTCGGCCACTATAAAGCTCAGACTCCTCATTTTACCTCTAGTACCCGTGTCCGACACTTTTCACATGGACATGGATCAGTGGCGAGGCCAAGCTTTGACCTGCCCATGCAAGTGCATAGGCAGTGTCATAGGCTATCTAGTATTAAGTCAATCAGAATCACTTACTCTACCTAGCTTAGTTGGTTGCAACCTCTGTTTTTGTGCTGGAAGTTCCAGGTTCGAACCCAGATAATGTGTATATTTTATACTAAGTTTATTTTACCTTATTTATTTTCAGCTTATATCCCATAAAATACTATGTATACTATGGTGCATAGGCTACCAAAAAACCCTACATTCGCCACTGACATGGATACAGACACTTGACACATTATTTTAAGCTAAAAACATGCGAAGTTTTAGAAAATAGCCGAGTGTGACACGAACCCGTGTCAAAAACTGTACCCGAGTCTGAGCAACATAGCTGGGCCATATATAATTGAGGATAAGCACCATGCAAGAAATTTCCACACAACTATTTTTCAATTGATACGATATGACTTCGTCAGATGCTTTTTACTTATATGAAAAAAGAACTGCTCAACAATATTCTCCGAATGTAAAATGCTGGAACACAAAGATAGACCTGAACCCCAACAGTGTTCTGAGCAGTGACAGCAGTGATCACAGTGGAACAATAGACTCCAAGGGCAGCACAGGCCTTAAGATCAGCCTGAATACCGGCACCAGCCCCCGAATCAGACCCCGCCACTGTCATGACATGCGGTATTTTTGCTTTCGAGCCATTATTCGCCATTGAAATCCTAGAGTAATTACAGCTCCTGGAAGCCTTAGGTGAACTAAAACTGCTTTGGTTTAATGCCAAACTGCAGTCCTGTGGGGCATAATTATGACAAACAAATTATCTATATGTTGTACAAGCAAAAAAAGAGAAAGTCTTGTATGAGGCTGTCTAAATTTAATTTAAAGTTTTGACGGTATTAAAGTGGTCACTGTTTGGCTTAACGTGTCACTTCTATCACAGTGCTGATAAAAGGTGACAGACTGACAGGTTAACTCAATTTGTGACCACGTCTAATTTTAAGTTAAAAATTAACCATCATTTTAATAATTTGTGAAAAACACAGACATGGTTTCTCTCTAAAAATCTACTGTCCAGTATCTAAGTTTTATGACTTTGGATTATAAACTGAAGTGTTGACAAACAGCATGAATGGTGATATCTTATCATGTTATAGTCCAAATATCACTAAAGAAGACCTATTTATGAAGCTGTAACGTTCATTTATTAGAATTCATAAGCCGGGATTACCTGCAGAGTGGAGGAGAAGGAATATGTGTGAGAATGGAGCATCAAGACAGACGAATTGCGAAGGTGGAAAGTGTTGACACAAGAATTTTTTTTTTTTTTTTTTTTTTTTGTTCTTTACCGACTATACTTGCCAATAGAATTATAGAAGGATAATCTTTAAGTCAAGCGTTTGACTTATTATTAGAAAGGGCCTTTTAAACGTGCATAATTTTTCTCGAATTTTGTACTTCATAATATTTGTTGCTTGTATATATTAGGGCGACCAATTTTGCAAAATAACATATATATTGAAGAAAGGGAAGATCTTACTTTGTACGATGATGCTCGAAAGGAAGTTATGAATGTTGTACGTATAACGGATCAAATTTGGAACTCACTTCAAGTCATTCATATAGACAATGATATGCAAGAGGCTGATGATGATGATTGGATAATTGAATAAAAGAGTGATAGTTTAATTTAGTGAACAACAAAATAAATTATGGTGAAATTAAATTTTATTAGTTTAAAAAATACAAAGATATAACATAATACATAAAGTTTAGAAAAGTTCAGAAAAATACATAAAATTCTGAAAAATATAGAATGTTCAGAAAAAAAAATTCAAAAAAAAAAAACAGTGTAGATGAAGCGAAGGACTGCCTTTTTTGCAATGCTTCATCTAATGGAGGATTTTCCATCTATTCAGCTATTAGCCTACTCCGCAAAGATGAAGAATGCAATGATCAATGGAGTCACATTTGGAAGACACCAACTCAGCAACGAGCACAGTTCTTTTGGTGGCTCGCGCTTCATGGTCATGTAATGTGCAACTCTCTTAGAATGAAGAGAAATTTAATTGACGACCCCAAGTGTAGCCGATGTGATGCAGTAGAGGAGACACTTATTCACACCTTAGGAGACTGTCAAGGAGGTGTGAATGAAATTAGGTGGAGTCTCCCCGGGCCTCTTCCTTTTTTCTCAGCCCTCTTACTGAATGGTTAGTTCATAATTCATCAATTAGTAAGGGGACAAATCATCAAGAACAAGAATGGTCATCCAAGTATACCACTACACTTTGGTGGATTTGGCGTTGGCGCAACATTGATGTTTTTGGTTAGGGTAGAGACATTCCTCTAGATACATCTGTATTCCTACACAAAAAGTTCGAAGAGATTAAGAGAACTATGTGTCGTCGGAGATTAGTGCTGAGAAGTCTTATGAGCAAGTGTATATAAGATGGTCTCCTCCCCCTTTTGGGTAGGTTGCATTGAACACTGACTAAGCATTGAAGGGAAACTCTAGGTTGGCTGGTGGAGGCGGAGTCATTTGAGATGCCACTAGTTGATTCTTTAGTGCCTTTGTTGCAAACTTTGGCCACTGCACGTCGTTGCGAGCTCAGCTTCTTGCATTAAGTAGAGGTTTATTGCTTGGGAGCAAGGATATCGTATGGTGATGGTTTATGTGGGTAATGAGGCATGTGTCTCTTCTGATGAAGAATGATGACAAGAGACAAGGCTACAACAAGCATGTTATAGATCTTTGCCAAAAGATGTTAGCGAGAGAAGAGTGGCAAGTTAGCATCTCCCATACTTATCAAGAGGCAAATATGGCGGCATATTGGTTAGCTAATCAAGGATTGAAGCAAGCACATAAGATAGTGGTACTCCCTCCGTCCCACTTGGTTGTTATCATTTGCAAGTGGCATGTGAGGGGAAATTTGAACAAATGATAAGAATTAAGTGGGACGGAGGGAGTATTTAATACTCCCCCCCATGATCCTCAAAATTTACTTTCGAATAATGTTTTTGGAGTGGCTTGGCCACGACTAGTTGTAGTTTAATTTCTAGGCTTGGCCTCTTATGTACGAAAAAAAAAAGAAACCGTATAAAGCATCTCGAAAATGCAGCATAATATGACCCAATGTGGGGCACGCGTTTGCTGACCCAATTGGTTAGATTGCCCCTTGTTCAGATGAGGAGTGAGTTAATCTATTTTCAAGATAAAAGTAAACGGTATCTTTCAAATCTAGCTGTTGTTCCAAAGCTTTTGCTACCTGAGCCAAACACTCAGTCCAACATTTCATATGTCAAGGCAATTAAAAATTGGGAAAGACACCATGGTAAAAGATTTTTAGACATTTCAGTAAAACTTCGGATTTAAGAGTACATCTTGACGTAGCTTTAGTTTGGCTGACAGATACTCCTACTAACATAGACTTGGACCATATAATCACGAAATCACGCAATGCATCAATTAGCATAATAAAATAAAAGAGGTTTATTCTCGTATCTAACTTAACACGATGATTGCAAGGAGCAAAACTTACAACAATATACTCCATAAATATTTCCAATCTCTAATCTGGTCCCCATCCCCCCCAAGCCCAACCCACGTAAATAATAACAATCAATGAAACCCCAAAAACACGTCCAAAAATCCCAAAAAATCCCCTTAAACACAAAAATAACGTCCAGGTACATCCTCCCCCTCTCCCTCGACCAAACTTTCCTTTCCCTTGTATGAATCTTACCTTTCCTTTCCTTCCTTCCTTCTTTCCTTCCCATATATTCTCTTTCCTTACTCTCTAACAACACAATATCCCCCCTTTCACTTCATTAGGGTTCCCTCCCATTCATGGCACTTACATCTCCCACTCCCACTATTTCCCAATCTTATTATTATTCTTGTTGTTGTTGTTGTTGTTGTTGTTGTTGTTGTTAATTTGTTTGTTTGTTGATTTGGTTGTTGTTGGTGTTGATGGATTTGTCACATGGTCAATCGAATCTGTCCCTTGGTTTCTTATCACACACGGCTTCGCTCCCGCCCCCTCCGAACCTGAATAGACACCTCGTTTCGGACGATACGATATCGTTCCAGATTGATTCGAGGTCTCGGGAGCCCATTTCTGGGGCACCGCTTCAGTTCCTTGAACAAAGCGGCGGTGCCCATCAGAGTGCGGTGGATAATGATGAGGAGAACACTGCGGAGACGAATAATTGTAATGATGGTGGTGGGGATAATGGGGATGATGATGAGGGGGTTGAGTTACGGATATTGGGGCACTCTATGTGCTTGAAGAGGCGCCGTGATAGGGAGGATTCCGTGTCGTCCTCGTCCTCAGCGATGGTTAGTAAGCGGGTTTTTGTTGATTCCAGTCTGGAGTCGAGGAAATGCGCGGTCAAAGCGTGGGGGAACCAGTCGTTGAGTGCGGCTGATCCCGAGATTTTTGATATTATGGAGAAGGAGAAGGCCAGGCAGTATAAGGGGATTGAGCTGATTGCGTCCGAGAACTTCGTGTGCAAGGCTGTATTGGAGGCGTTAGGGAGTCATTTGACGAATAAGTACTCGGAAGGAATGCCGGGGCAGAGGTATTATGGGGGTAATCTTTACATTGATGAGATTGAAATGCTGTGCTGCGAGCGAGCATTGGCGGCGTTTGACTTGAATTCGGAGAATTGGGGAGTTAATGTGCAGCCATACTCGTGTACGTCTGCGAATTTTGCTGTCTATACCGGGTTGTTGTTACCCGGGGATCGAATAATGGGGTTGGATACCTTGTCTGGAGGGAATACTAGTCATGGTTGTTATACTCCGAATGGTAGGAAGGTGTCTGGAGCTTCCATTTTTTTCGAGAGTTTTCCTTACAAGGTTAATCCACAAACTGGGTATGTGGATTATGATAAGTTGGAAGAGAAGGCGCTCGATTTTCGTCCCAAGATACTGATTTGTGGTGGGAGCTCTTATCCCCGCGACTGGGATTATGTTAGGTTCAGGCAGATTGCGGATAAGTGTGGCGCTATTTTGATGTGTGATATGGCTCAAATTAGCGGCCTTATTGCGGCTAAGGTGAATACACTTTTGCTGTTTGTTTTTTCTTTTTGCTTGTGTTATGATTACTGTTAAGTTTTCTGATGGAATTACCTTATTGAGTTTGGTTTAGTTAAAATGTGTTACCTGCAATCCTTGAATATGGGGGCTTTTATATGATGAGTAATGTGGTCTTTAACTTAAGTAGTTTTTGATAATGATTGGTTGTTTGTTGCTGTGATGACAATTGATTAACGATGTAAGCTTAGAGTGTATCCGGTTGTTGGGATGCCACAACTAGTGTCATCTATTAGGTTCATTTGAACTACGAGTTTGTGAACTTGTAGTTTAGTGAGACTGTTTGAACTTGAGTGGTGTTGGCATGCTTGACTCTTCACTTCACTACGATTTGTAGCTCAGCCTGATAACTCTATTGCTAATTTCACTCCTTTTTTTTTTCTTTGTGATGGGAACTCTTTTGAACCCATGTATAACTTTTATTACAAGCTTGGAGGGCTTGTAAGAGTATAATCAAGGGGCATTCCTCTTCTGTTAGTTACGAAATATCTGTTTAATGTCTTTGAACTTATTTTAAAATTCTATACTTGTTAGAGGTAAATTTCAGTGCTGAAACTCCTAGATCTTGCCAGTGATTTTGAACGATATTTTGTTTCATGTTATTTAATATTCAAGTGCTTTTGGGAGCTTATTGTGCTTCCATATTGACTGTTTCCTTTTTTTAGCTATTATAACTTCTTTGATGGCTATCTGTCTATTATTCACATAAAACTTGTTCTTGTTTATGTTGTACAGGAATGTGCCAGCCCTTTTGAGTATTGTGATATTGTTACATCTACAACTCATAAGAGTCTGCGTGGTCCCAGAGGTGGTATAATATTTTTTAGGAAGGGCAAGAAACCGATGAAGAGGGGGTTGCTGTTGAATCCAGCTGATGATACTGAGGTATATGACTTTGAGGAGAAGATAAACTTTGCTGTATTCCCAGCTTTACAGGGTGGTCCACACAACAACCACATTGCTGCTCTTGCTATAGCCTTGAAACAAGTTTCTACCTCTGAGTATAAGGCATACATGCAACAAGTTAAGAGAAATGCTCAGGCCTTGGCCTCTGCTTTATTGCAAAGAAAATGCAAGCTAGTGACAGGGGGCACGGACAACCATATGCTACTTTGGGATCTGAGACCCCTTAGGTTGACAGGTATAATATTACTTATCATTAGTGTTTTCCTCCTTAACTTACCTCTTGGTGAAAACTCAGAATGGTCTCTTAGTCATCTCAACTGTTTCTATTGCGTAAAAGCTCAAAGGTTAGACCTTGGAGTGCAACTCTCATATTTCGAATGGTGTAAGGTCAAAACTTATACAAGCAAGAGAATTTTTTCTAAATGACTAGTTAAAGTACTATAAGTAGACAAGTAAATATATGCATCTAACTTTGATTTCAAGTGATGATGAAACTGTTTTCTCTTTGCATTTCGGCCTATTGTTGCGTATGGGGTCTGGTTTTATTGAAATTTGCAAAGCTTGTCGAAATTAGGGTGTCGAAAACATATTTTCCTTTTTATTTGCAGAGTACTCTAGTGCGATTTCGGTAGTCTGTAGCAGTTCTGTAACTAATAGTTAAAAACTGTAGCCTCTTGTTTAGTGTGATAGATTTTTAAGGTTCACGTGAATAAAAGACGTTTTCAAGGTTGATAACCCTCCCTAACCTGGGGCCCCTTATCAAAGGAACTGTTGACTGTCAACGGGGTGTTGTATGCTGTAAAGCTTGGAAAGTACTATTAAGTTCTTTTGTCTGTTTGGTTTCTGATGGAGCAAATGGTTTGCTTTTGTAAATAAAAGACCTTGTTTTACTATCAATGACTTGCATGTTACTTTATTGTGATTTACGTAGTCTTAGTAGCTCTCTACATAATAGTTAGAAATTGTAGCCTTTTTTAACATGTGATTGATTCTAAGGTTCATGTCAAGGTTGATAAATATTGGTTGTCAAAGGTGTATTGTACTTCATTTTGTAAAGAGTGGAAAATTACTATCAAGGTCTTTTTGTCGTTTTGGGGTCTGAAGGAGCAAAAGGTTTACTTTACTACCATCGACTCTTATTTATCGTTGAGTAGCAGAAGGGTCTAACAGAAGTAGTCTTTCCTGTCACAAGGGTAAGCTTGGTGTACGTGTTACCCCCTTACCACACTTGTGCAGGAGCAAGTTTTAGAGGCACAGGGGTAATGTTAAGTTCTTTAGGCAGGATAAGGTGTAATGGTTACTGGTTAGGGCGCCATTCCTTTCTTTACACTGCGCTTTCCAAGCTTTCTGTAGTATCTCTGTTCTGTTGTGTGCATTTGTGGCATAACACTGTTGTCGTCCATGTCCCTTACTTTTTGCTTTCTTGTTCTCCAGGTAAGAATTTCGAGAAGGTTTGTGAAACTTGTCATATGACTCTGAACAAAGTTGCTCTATTTGGGGACAATGGCACCATAACTCCTGGTGGTGTAAGGATTGGTAAGGGCAGACTATGTCATTGCTCTGAAACTGTTGAATATCAAATCTAAAAAGTACTCTAAATTATGCATTCTAACTGGTAGGTGTCTGTTGTTTTTCATTTCACTAGGTACGCCTGCAATGACATCTAGGGGCTGTGTAGAAGCTGATTTTGAAGTAATAGCAGACTTTCTTATCCGAGCTGCTCAGATTACAAGTATGGTGCAGAGAGAGCATGGAAAGTTACAGAAATGCTTTCTCAAGGGTTTGCAAGGCAACAAGGACATTGTTGAGTTGCGAACACGTGTAGAAGCTTTTGCGTCTCAATTTGCTATGCCAGGATGTGATGCATAGTTGCTGTCATAAAGGAGCTCGCGTCGTCCTTGTTTCTGGTTTGAGCAGCTTGTGCTATCATTTGTATAGATCACCTTGTTCTTTCAGCATCACGACCTAAAATTTTCTTCTGCGAGCTGCTTCTGTATGAAGAACGGGTTTTCACACGTATTCTGAAGAATGTTGCTGTCAACCTCAACAGCCACTGAGGTGAAATTTGATTTCACCTCCTGGAACTATGAAGCTTGGTGTTAGGTGGTCATTCTTCGCGGGTGACATAAGTTTTATATTTCCTGCTCTAGGACGGTTGGACTTCTAGGTCTCTGAATGACGAGGACCTTTGATGAGGGCTCCCTCTATAAATTTATCTTTGATTCTTATTTGATAAGTCATTTATGTACAGTAAAGATTAGCAACACTCATATTCAGTACAGCAATGGAAGTTTTACTTTGAGGTTTAGATACTTAGTTTTCTACCGTTCTGCTTGTTACATTTTTTGGAGTCTGTAAATCGAGATTAGGAAGCCTAAAATGGAGACTATTATATTGCACTCTTTCTACATGGCTTAGTTTATAGCCTAAGGTGTTAACCATATCAGGCTTGAATTTTCACTAACTATATTCGTTTTAATTCTATTAGTTATGAGTAACTATGTCTCTCCTTTCTGTGATAGTATATCTTGGTGGGAATTCCTTGTGAGAGTGTCAGTATCGTAATGGCTAATTGGCTATTCAGTTTGTTGATGGTATTTTATACGATCATATATTGGTTTTCAAATCATTGCAATCTCTTATTTAGCAAAAGTATGATGGATCAAAACAATACCCTTGTGGAAGACTATATAAGTAAACAAAAATACGGTAATAAAAGAGAATGCAGAGAATGCGTAAGAGTTATATTTAATTTAATATTTAAGGGCTCGTTTGGTATCAGTGTTGGTTTTCAGTTTTCAGTTTTTTTGAAAACCAAGATCCATTTTCTGAAAACCAGAAAAAGTGGTTTGCTGTTTTTAGTTGTCAGTTTTCATTTTTGATATGACATTTATACAAACAACTAGTTTTTAGTTAATTATTTAAATTTGTATATAAAATTATTAGAAACTAAAAACCCAAAACTACAAACTACAATGATACCGAACGAGCCCTCAATTGTTTGTTTATATTT
>CAAKMY010048339.1:0-13431 GCA_901111285.1 Corrigiola litoralis | reverse complement strand
CAATGCCGGGCACCCATACTAGTAAGATATAAGATAGGGGGATTCGAACATGTGTCGTAGTATTTACTATGCGTAAGTTTGTATCACTAAGTTTGATCTCATTAAACTTGTTTGAATGGTGCTTTTGAATTCACGCTGGACTTTACCTATCTCGAAATGTACGTTTTCATGTAAGCCAATATAATGTTGATTGCTATCTAAATTACTGCGGCTTTGCTACTTTGTGTCTGTATAGGTTCATGTGTCTATGGTGGGAACAGATAAAATGAGAATATCATGGATTACACAAGAATCAGCACCTTCTACAGTTGAATATGGTACATCATCTGGAGTATATGGGACATCATCTGGAGTATATGATGCTTCTGTAGAGGGGACTGCCAAAAGATACAGGTACCTTATTTATCAGTCAGGCCACATCCATGAGGCGGTAATTGGCCCTTTGAAGCCAAATACAGTTTACTACTACCGCTGCAGTGGTGATGCTTCTCGTGAGTTCAATTTCAAGACTACACCAGCTCAACTGCCCATCAAATTTGTTATCATAGGCAAGTATAATTGTGTCAACTTACTATATGCTGTATATTAAGCATCACTGTTTGGCACAATGTCATTGTGCGCTCGCTAATTGACATCAAAAATGTATATGTTGTATAACAGCCTGTATGTCTGTCACTGTCCTAGATTATTACTGGTTTGATGACTTGAACTGTATTATCTCTTTGCCTGATCTTATGAACCAAAAAGGAAAATAAGAGTCAGATAATCACATTTGTGACATACAGGGGATTTAGGGCAAACGGGATGGACACAGTCGACACTCACGCACATATCAAATGCAAACTACGACATGCTTTTGCTTCCAGGAGACTTGTCGTACGCAGACTTTTGGCAGCCAAGATGGGATTCATTTGGCCGTTTGGTGGAGCCATTAGCTAGCCGAAGACCTTGGATGGTGACGCAGGGCAACCATGAGACTGAGAAATTACCGATAATCCACAGCACTCCCTTTACAGCTTACAATGCTAGATGGCGAATGCCTTTTGAGGAGAGCGGGTCTAACTCTAACCTATATTACTCCTTTGATGTGGCAACCGGGGTTCATGTCATTATGCTTGGCTCCTATACTGACTTTAACCAAGGCTCGAGCCAATACACATGGCTCGTTCATGACCTGAAGAAGATTGATAGGAAGAGGACGCCGTGGGTCGTGGTGCTTATCCACGCACCTTGGTACAATACCAACAAAGCTCACCAACAGGAGAGCGAATCAGTCAATATGAAGAAGGCCATGGAACAAGTGCTGTATGAAGCAAGGGTGGATGCTGTCTTCGCTGGGCATGTGCATGCTTATGAACGCTTCGTAAGTTCTTTCTATACTGCTACATTATGTATAGTTAATTCGTTATTCATGTTTGACATAATCTGAAACTTTGTACTAATAGAGAGATAATGGTAAAATTGTAGCACAATAGTCTGAAGGTTCAAGTGAGTCATTTCTAAAAGTCTAAAACCAATTAACAATTTAGGAATAGCCAACTAAACAAATACGGAGTATATAACAACTCTTATTTAAGCTTCATCATTTGATATCAAATAATTTATCTACACTTGAAGCCCAATACTTCATATCAAGCATGTTATAGAGTGAATCGGACTTTATTTGTGAAAGCATTCTATAAGTCTAATTACCATTGTGAATTGGTTACATATTTTCCATCATTCATTTGCTAATTTTCATTTTTGATTTCTAACAGACTCGAGTGTACGATGGAAAAGCAAACAAGTGTGCCCCTGTCCATATCACCATTGGTGATGGCGGCAATCGTGAAGGCCTAGCTACAAGGTTAGCTTTTGAATTTCTCTTTTCTTTTCAAAATCTGGTGCCTAATGTTTTTTCGTCATCTAGTTTTTTATAAAAAGTAAACGAATTACCATATTTCATACTCCAGTTATGGATTTTTATTATTGTGAGTAGCAAAACTATAATTTGCAATAACATAGAAATTATCTAATGAAATAAAAAAAGGAGGATAGCTTTTGTATCAATCGTGCCATTAGAGGAAGAAGTAGCCTTCTAGTTTTGGTTGTTGATGGGGTAAACTTGGAGTAAATTTATGGTACCATAATTTTTTACAACTTAGAGTAGCTAACCATTAAGACTTGATAATACAACAACAACAACAACAACAACAACAACAACAAAGTCTTAATCCCAAATTTTGGTCGGAGTGTTGGTCCATTAAGATTTGGATATGGTATCTAGTATCTACATGTTTTTCGAGTTAAATGTATTGACATCCACGTGTGCACTTGTTGAATTTTAAATTTATTTTTGCATAGTATGTTACTATAAGCAAACTTTTTGAATAGTAAGTTTAATTAGCATCTTCTGAACTTATTATGCACTATCCCATTGATGTGGGAGTTATTTATCAATTCGACAATTGTTGCACAGTTTCACGGATCCGCAGCCTGAGATCTCCTGTTTCAGAGAAGCAAGTTTTGGGCATGGACAACTCGATGTTGTCAACTCAACCCATGCTCAATGGACATGGCATAGGAATGACGATGACCAATCTGTGTTAGCGGACTCATTTTGGTTGACCAGTCTTGCCTCTGATCCAGATTGTATACCTCAATAAATAGGTGATAGTTTACACCCAACTAATCGAATGTCTTACTATGATTCATATGATTTGGTAGGTTGACATTTATCATGATTATTTACTGGATGTAACTCCAGATGTAACTCAATAATTAGATGACGCCAATTATTTGAAAAATCATTAGTTTGACAGCTTATTGGAGGGGATTTTTTCTTGATAATTTGTATTAGTTTAAAGCATGTAAGTTTTATAATGTAATTATTAGCATAGAGTATAATTTTCCACACTTGATAATTTGACTCTGAATTGGGTGGAAACAACTGTTTGATAAAACAAACACACAGGAACAAAAGTGAAAATTTGTTACAGTTTTGACAGGAAAGAACTGAATACTCTGGGCTAACTTGGAGAAGGCCCAGTTCAAACTTTTGATGTGACTTCCGAATAGATTGCGCTTCATTCACCAATGCCAATAAGGCTCAGTTAGTGTTACCGGATAGATTGAGCTTGTTTCTCTTAAATATATGTGTTTGGCCTAAATTGGAAAGTGTTTTTCAATCTAAAAGTTATATGTTTAGCCAAGCGCCTCCTTTTTGAAAAAATCAAAGCTATTTTTAAACCCAAAAAGTATAAGCTTCTGCTTCTATTTCTTCCAAAAGCGATTCCAAATAAGGAAAACCTCTGGATCTTGTATAATATATAAGGGAAAAGAAGAGTTCGGCTGCTGCACACAAAAATTATGTACAATAGTTGTGTAAAATAAACACTTATGTATCTGGAAATAACAAAAGTGTGCCTAGAATTCCCCCTGTTATACTTGGCTATCCAAACACTCGGCATTGAAATTTGAAGCTGCAACTCAAAACCAAGCCACACTTTAACCATCTTCCACACTGCGTTTGTATACTCACATTTGAAAAACAGGCGCGCAGGAGACTCAGCTGCTTTCCTAGAAAAAATGCATCTGTTTATGAGCATGAATCCTCTTCGGACCAAATTTGGATGGAGTTGGGGTGTTAATGGAAAGTTAGATTGATCATTTTTATTGCATGTTAAATTAGCAAAATTTAGATCGAGAGAAAATTTAACGGTCTTGATGACCACCAAATATGTTACCATAATACCTACGGTCACCAAATGTGTATTAAGAAAACTTGAGGATACTAAATGCAAATGACACTAAACCTCTCATCACTATTATGGAAAAATCCTTGAAACTAACATCAATAAAGATAGACAATTCTAAAACATCCATCAAGATGTTCCCTGCATAGCAATGCCTTCACTTCCAAAACCACAAGATCCCATATTTGACGCGCAAACATGACCATCTATCATGTAAAAGACAAACCTCTCTTCATACCTCAAAACCACACCCATCCTGCTCCCTTTCTCACCCAACACCGCCCCATCCACATTACATTTAACAAAACCGGCCCCTGGAAGAATCGACTTCATCTTTTGTGAATCGGTTTCTCCTTAGCTAATTTCCCCACCACGCACAAAACCTCCTTGTACTCACGACAATATTTCTACATATATCGGCCTCTTGCCATCTCCCCCACCTCCTTCACCTCCCTTCCATTGGCAATCAATCATATATTAATATTATTGTTACTATAGTATTTATGTATTGCATCATTCAAAAACATCTATCAAGGAGTATTATTTTTGGTGTATTGAGAATAACTTTTTTATTACTTTTTTGAGATTTTATTAGCGGAGGTTGTGAAGTTGAGTACTCAAAATAGTATTTTTGCCTAGAGTTATATAGATCAAGAAAACAACTGTGCTTGACCAAATTTCGAATCTTGGATTCATTAACTTTATGTTTCGTTCTCATTTAAGAAAATAGTTCCTTATTCAAAAAGAAGAAAACAAAAAACAATTAAATGAGTGCTCCCCACCCTTCCGCTTACAATCATATCTTATAGGATCACATATTGAGGGATCTATTTGTGTTCCTAACAATTGATCTATCAACCAAGTATGTATGAGACCACAAATTCGCAATTGGCATAGAGTACTTTAGTACTAATCATGGCACATCACAATTCACAGGTGATTGAAAATCCATGCATACTCAACTCTGTATCCAGCTGGATATTTAAAGGGAGTTGCAAGGTTTCGACCACTGGGAACAAGAAGTCACAAAATGGGGCACTTGTGCTTGCGTATGGCTTGTTAAGTGTAACACGGTGCTCCGTAAAGTTACCCCCAAAGATCTAATTATCAATTGGAAGCCTACATTCACGTGTATAGGTCTCAATTGCACTACTACCACAACAATAATGTGAAAATTCACCATCATTAGCCATGCAGACATTAGGAATTATGTGAAATCATTAAAATGACCTAAGGAAAAACCAACAAAGTAGCTTATTTCCCCTTATTTCTTTCAAGAGGTCATGTATAGTGCAGTATGTTAAAGGAAGAAAAGGTTCCCACTTACTCGATCTTGTATATGATCAAGCATACAGTAACTCTCATTCTAACAAGAAAAAGTCTTTTTAGGTAGAAGACAGAAATTATTACTTTCTTTTGTACGTTGTACTCAAAGAGCCGATCACACAATTAACAAATAACAAACATGAATGTACCTAAAAGCTAATAACAAACATGTCATCTCATCCGAACTAATATAGATAAGGATAAATAAATTTTAATTAACTTAGTAGATAATGTCGTTGAAAATTTTTGTTGGCATGTCAGTATGCCATGACTTGAGTTGAAATCGGTTCATAGTGACATTTACGTTTTTTTATAGTCTGCCAAAAGTTAGAGTGTAAAGAAAACAAAGACGTCAACACGAAAATAACAAGATTGCCTTCTAAAGTCATTCGGAAGTTCAGAAGTTTTTTTTTTTTTTTTTTGACATTGAAACTTCGGAAGTTGTATTTGCAATCTGAGCACATAATCTGTCTAGTACACCACTAGTTTTTGCTCTAATAGTTTTTTTGTTAGGAAAAAGAAAATTCCTTCGAACTCATAGCGACTCACAAACAAGATATAGTTCACCTAGTCCTTCTTACCACGCCAGATGTCCCTCCTGAAAAGAAAAAATGAAGAAAAAATCATACGTGTGCTAGCTAGCTCCCATTGGGTGATGCAATCATACCCCTTTTTGCTCCTTTACTATGCCTCGCTAAATGGCTTGGGGGGGGGGGGTAAATGAATGAATTAGGTCCATCATATTAGCCAGTTGGCTAAGAAGCCATAATGGTCATCAATAGGGCATAAATTGTAACTGTAAAATGATGATGATGATGAGGGGGGGTACTCAATTGAGTTGAATCAATGCTTCCCCTGTTCAAAACCCCAGTAGCCCATGCAACAAAATGTAATGTTCTTGACTACTGACGATTACATTTATGAAAAAGAGAACTATCCTCAACTGCTAAATAATCATGAAACCCCCTCATTAAAATTTGTTTTTATTAATTGGAGGCTGGCTATGTAGTTGTAATATTGTAATACAAGCTGCAGCAAAAAGCTACTAATGGTATTAATTCATGGACGGTAACTTGAAGCATTATCATTTTTTCAGAGAGAGTACAGACTCAAAATATTGTTTCCCAATTTATTGAGCTAAAGCGTAAGGTTACCCATATATTTGTAAATTAGTAAGTATTATTTTGAGGGCACAAATACAACACACCACTTTTCACACTAGTTCTCTTTTTCATAGGACCACTTTGATGGACCTAGAGTACATTAAATTGATTTGATGGGAAAGAAAAAAAAATAATATTAAGTTGCTATATATGTTAGGTTTTTTTTTTTATTAGTCTCAAGTAATTAGGCATTTTTTTTTGTACAGGTAATTAGGCAATTATAATAGTATATCCCGACCAAAGGGCGAAGACTATGAAATTTCTATTTTTTTAAATAATTGTTAGGTTTTAAAAATACTATTATTATTATTAGATTTATTGAAAAGCAAATAGACCGGAATA
Source organism: Corrigiola litoralis (assembly GCA_901111285.1). NCBI lineage: Eukaryota > Viridiplantae > Streptophyta > Magnoliopsida > Caryophyllales > Caryophyllaceae > Corrigiola > Corrigiola litoralis. Next base: position 6,866 of record CAAKMY010048339.1, on the reverse strand, counting down.
AATTATTATTGTACAAGCCCTAAAATTTATTAATTAATTAATATGATGAAATAAATTTAGATTTTTCTTCTAAATTGTAGTAGTTGCTTATGATAACCCGCATGTGGATATCTCCGGTCATCAACTTATCACGCATCAATATATTGAAAACAATGATTTTTATGATTTTCTTTACTTGACCTCTAAATTTGATTATCGATCGTATTGTGCACATTATTCATACATATTTTTTTCATGTCATACCCAATTTGGGTCCCACACTTTCTGTAAATTTAATTATGACTTGCATAATTGGTATCTCAAGTTTAAGTGTATGCGAGCAACAAAAATATGAAGTAAAAAAGTCTATTAAATTTAATAACTCAAGGCACAAACAATGTTGTATTGTACTATTATAATTCAATTGTGAATCACTATTACAATTCTAGCGAAGTGATGAATTAGAATAGATGAGATGGGTTTTAATATTTAGCATATGGTATCTCAGTTCACTATATTTTGATTGAGTAAGACACCAACTGTAATGTCAAGACGCTTTCTTCCTAACAATAATAATTATAAAACTTTTACTAAATAATAATAATAGTATTCCAAGCTTTACTTTGTTATGCACACTTGCTCCCCCTCGTGTTTTTGAGTCAGAGTAATTGTCATTCGACTTGGCCCGTTGCTCTAATTTGGAGCGTATTGTCACTGCTTTAGGGCCTGATTTTGGTGACTGGCAGTGGCGCTTGCCACCTTGCCTTTTACGTTTGAGGGCCTGGTGTTTATTCTGCAAGGGATATCTTAAACTACTCTTTCCTGGCGTCGCGATTGTAGTCTGCTGGGTTACATGCTAAGCTTCTTGTATCTTCTAGAGTCATAGCCCCGCTACCTACTTTTGGTGATGCTTTGAGTGTATTTAACAGAGTTACGGGTACTGACCTATTGAGTACTCCTATTGAGATCGCTGCCCCCAAACTTATGAAGACATTGGCATCTATATATTTCACGCGGTTACTGATACGACAAAGTTTGTATTCTCTTTATCTCCTCATCAGGTTTCCTTGTGGAAGTCTCAGGGATATCACACGTCAAATTGGCTTCGTGCGGTACCGATTTCAACTTTGGGGCAGACTAGGAATGCTAGGACCTTGTGTTATGTTATCGTTTAGGTGTTCCCTTATTTTCAGTGTCTCAGACTTATTCTGCTTGTTCTAGGGTTATCAGTCGAGATATTTATGGAGATGATGCAGTGTCATGCGCTGGTGTTGTGGGTATCAAGTATCGACATAATCTCGTTCGTGACACCCTCTTCGATGTCTGCTTTCAAACTTGGATTTCTGCTGGTAAGGAGGTTTATATTGGGTTGTGTAGTGAGAATGACAACCGACTGTGTCCTGCGGACTTGTTGCTTTACTCCTGGAAAGAGGGACTTGATGTTTGTGTAGATATCACATGTTCATCCCTCTTACACAATTTGTTATAAATGACTTTGTTGCTATGCGTGTAGTTATCGATGTTGCACAAAGAAAACATGTCAAGTATCGTGCTAAATGTGAGGCTGTTGGATATGACTTCCTTCCTTTCTTCTTTTTATTCTTTAGGAGAATTTGATAAGGATGATGTTGTGTTGCTAAAAGGGATTCAAAAGTTCTCCATGACTCATGATGTTGGTGCTCGTGTTGCTGCTTACATATTTACTAGGAATAACTTTGCTATCGCTAGAGGAGCGGGAGCCCAGATTGTATCTCGACTCCCCTTTAACTTCTTGTAAAGCTTTCGTTGTTGATAATAATATTGATTTTAATAATAATAATAACAACAACAATAATTCCCTCAATACTGAAATTAAAAATATTAATAAGAAGAAAATATTGATGTCTGGTTGTAGTTTCAAAATGATTCTTTTTTTTTTCCAATTCTCAAAACTATTTTGAATTTTCCAGATTAATCTGAACTTTTTTTCATCCAATTTTTCTTACTTTCACTGTAAGTAAAACAGAATACAATGAAACGAGTAAATACATACCACCTTGAAATTATTTCAGGTTTTTTGAATATATTAAATGCTTCTTTCTTTTTTTTCTAAACTATTTTGAATCTTTCATAATAATTTAATTTTTACAAATTTTTCTAAAATTATATAATATTCTTGAAAATAAAATAAAAATTGAAAAGGAATCGGCCTAAACCACATTGAATCTATTAATCTACTTTACTAGATAATACGGAATATATATCATGCTGAGAACATGCTCTCAGTTTTTTGGCATATTTTATTATTTTTCTTATACCTTCTCACTTATTCTTGTATATTTTTTGTTGAAAAAATGTACATGTAAACACACAAAAATACAATAAAAACTCTAAAAGATATTAAAAACTTAGAATCGGAGCACGTGCTTCTATATGCACCTAATAATTTGGCATTTTGCTACCTATACAAAATATTTTCTTGATATGCCTCAAATATGGTGCAAGACGTTTAGAAACCTTTTGAAAAGGAAACCTTTATTAAGCGTATGTGCAAGGCTACAACGCATTAGGATTTTTGGTTTCTTTTAGAGAGGGGGCTAAGATAATGTGTGCAAAAAGAGTATTGATGCACATATAAAAGAACAAACGAAGAAGTTAAATTGATGATGATGATGATGGAGGTGATAATAATGGGGGATGTGGAGTTCATGATGGGAGTTGCAAATGAAAGAGGGCAAGGTAAGGTAGTAAGGTGAGGTAACGAGAAAGAGGAGGGTGTCTCAACCCGAAAACAATCCAAACAATCATTGCGAATCTTGGGACGCCTTAGCCCCTTCATCATTTGTGACCCCCCCTACGGAAAGAAACCCCCAATAAAACCTTTCCACCTTACCAAACTACCCTCCTGCAAATCCATCATCATTCACATGACGCCATCTCCAAATTTTTCCTCTTCATTAAAATTTAACGTTACACGTACGTGACTCTTTTTTCTTTTCTATGTTCTTTTCTTGTTTTCGTTTTTCTAAATAACGTTAATAGCCTGAGTGCATGTAGTGTACTCCTACGTGACTATTCATACATAAGCTAGTACGAAGTACTACTTCGTATCTAGTTACTTCTCTGCTATTTAAAAGCGAAAGAAAGTGTGCTATATCGTTCTTATCATGAAACATACCAGATGGCCATAATATGTGAAGAAAATTTAGCGCATATTATAAACTTAGTATCCTAACGAGATATGCATGCACATTATGGCAAACTTTGTACATAAATACCGAGAAAACAAATAGTATTATTTGAGTAGCGAATCTTTTATCAAGTGCACTGATCAAGACTAATCCTTGGGCGTTTTTAGGACACTTGAAATATAAATTACTATATTTTACTATATTTCAAACGAAAGATACTTGATTGAACTCCCTAGCTACTCCTCAACTCCATCGACCCTCCGAATTTCTCCTTTGAAATTTCTCTTTTGTGCTTTAAAATGATTAATCAACGACATAACATGTAACAATATGAAGCACGTAAATAGTATGGATATATATTCGTCTAATGCAATGTATTCCCTCCATCCTATTTGTTTTATTCCATCACCATTTTTAGATGTCTTAACCGTTTTGTCCAAATTTTATTGTTGGTCAGTTTTTGCCTTTCTAAATAATGAAAATGTCATTACTTTTCAAATTTTTATCCCATGATCAACTAATTAATAGACTCGTTACCTAATAAAGATACTCAACTAATGTATTTGAACTAATTTCTATAGCTTATTTTTAAGATTTGGTCCATATGGAATGAGACAAAGCCAAATAGACAAAGGGAATAGTTGGTACATTATCTAAGTAAATTATGCTAGATTTTCTTTCCACATTTGCATATATCATAGGTCCCCTCTTTCCACATAAAATCTAGAAAAATATATTTATAACTCAATAAAACTGATTATAATCATAACAATAAATCCTGACCCCTAAACCGGCCGCCTTCCATGCTTACACAAGCATGATTGTTGTGGCAGAGAAAGAGAGATGGCATGTCCCCCCAACTCTACTATGTGATTTTTCCCTTTAGTTTTTTTGGTTTTTTCAAACTACTTTTCCTTTTCTTGTAGCTACTACTACTATAAATTAACATCCATTCTTCACCTTTGCACACCCTCATTTCACTCTGCTTACAAAAACATAAACATCTGCTTACAACAATCTTTCCTCGACCAGAGCTCCTCTGCTTCTCCTCCTACTTCTCTTGAAAAGGTGATCTTTTTTGAAAAGATAAAGAGGCCCACTTCCTACTTCTTTCTCCTCTATTTTCTTACATTTCTTTTTACTATAGTACTTGGTTTTCTCCTGATGTTTTCTTACAGTATAAACATATGGTTCTTGTTTTAGTTTAAGGTCACTTTTGAGGAATAATATATTAAGATTTTCCTTCTGTTATTGGTCTGTAGATTCTGGTAGTTTAGTTCTGATTCTATACAACACTTTTAAGTTCGGTGGGTGTATAAGTCCTACATGATAGCTTAGCTTGTGAAGTAGGGAATGTTTGTTTGTTGCATGCCTACTTTGTACAACTCTTTACACTTCCCTAACTATCTAACATCTTCTACTATGTCGAAAATCATATTTCCCTGTCTTTTTTTATGCTTTGGTCTGTTACAAAGGGAGAAAAAAGTTGCCACTAGTTAGTTAGTAGTAGTATATTCCATTTTTTATTTTGGTGCACTATTATATTCAATCACTATTATTTTAGTTAAGGTACTTGGATTTTAGAGTATATAGTTTTTGTCTTTGCTGGAAGCTTAGCTTAGCTTATTCTTTTCTTGACAATAAGGATAACAGAAAGAAACCCACTTTTGTTTTGGTTTGTTGTGCTAATGATGAGTGAACGCATGGTGGAAGTCTTGTTCCATATGTTTGTTCCCTACATCTCTTCTTTTCATCACTCAAGGTCTTCTATATATGTAATGTGCTGCTCATGTAACAAAATATACTGGCAGATTCACATTTTGTCTAGAAAGGACAACGTAACACTCTTGCAAGACTATGCGAAGTATATTTCATCGTAAATTTTGTATGTTAACCGAAACTTGCATCTTATTATAGATATCATTAATGTCTTCACTTCTTCACTTCGTTTTCTTGTCTCATGATTACAAAAGCATATAAGTGGCAATTCTTTAGTTCTTGTTCAATGTTGCACTGTTTCACACATTTGGTGTAATGCAAGTTTTAGTACTTACAAATTTCACTCAAAGATGTTGGTTTATGTTTGTGGTGCAGGACATTGTATTTGACACAAGAATGGAAAGATTGAACTCAGAATTGTACTTGCAGAACTGTTACATAATGCAAGAAAATGAGAGGCTCAGGAAGAAAGCACAGCTGCTGAACCAAGAGAATCAGCAACTTCTATCAGAGTTGAGGCAAAGACTTGCAAAGACAAACAACAAACAAAAGGGAAAACAGAACAACTCTGCTTCTGAGCACACAAATCCTTCCAATTCCATGTCAAGCAACTAGCATGAAATTTTACAAAATGTTTCATGTGCAAGAAATAGAAGCATCATTTTGGCCCCACCACTGCTTGCTGTGAATTCTCATTGGCTACTCCTTTCTTTTTTTCTTTGTGAAAATCCTAAATACTACTAGTAGTAGTTTAGCAGTAGAAGTTTGTTTCTTTTTTTGAAGGAATGCCAGTGACTAAGTTTCATGGGAGTGGCAGAAAATGGCAGAGAACGGTGGTAGAATATTTTTCTTTTGCAACAAGGCAGTTCTAGGATCAATTTCTATGTCAATCTGTATCGATATCCTTGAGGGGATTCTGAACAATAGTGTATTAACTTAGTTCTAGTGAAATATCAAACATATTACTGCTATTTACTATATCTATTTTTCATTTTTTGCTGTGTTATGATTTTAATTTTCATTTTTGGAAAAGGAGACTGTGGTATGATTCGTTACACTTGATTACTTGTAACTTGTTCAATGTAACTTTCATTATTCACATCATGCAATGCAGGAACGTATTTATGCGTGTGAAAAGTAAACTAAAATGATCATTTTGGGAAGTAGAGAAAATTTATCTATCATTGTATACTGTATGTGTTAGACAAGCCAGCTTTATTGTCATGAATGTGTCTCTTAATGTTTTATTATGCCTCTAAGGCTCTAACCATTAAGAGATGCTATCTGCTTGTATTGATAAAGGGAGTGCTAATTGGGTCTACAATAATAACCCTCATAGAAATCGATGACTTTTATCCGTAAACTTTCTCTACTAAAGTCCATATTTTACGTTGGGTTTGGGGTTAATGATTGAAAGAAACTTTAATGAAGAACTGCTCCCTTTAGAACCGTCCTCCATAGTGTCGAGTTTCGTAGCAAGTTGGGTAAGAGGGTAATTAATACTCCGTAAGTAATAGCAATAGGTAGAGAACTGGTGAGCTACTAGTAAACATGAGGAGGTAAAATATGACCATAAAAGGAGGTAAAGTTATCCACAAGAAAAACATAAAACTTTTTTCTCCAAAGGTAAAAGATAAGTTACAATATAGAGTTCCCCTATTAAAAGTAGGGGTATATATGAAATATGAAAGTGAATCAAGAGGAGACTCTCCTAATCATCATGTTCTGATTATCTAAAAAAAAAAGGAAATATGAATGCAAAAGAAACTAGGGAATAAATCATTAGTCCTGACAAAGGGCATGTTCTCTACACCATTTTTTTCTGTATTTTTTTGTTTATTATTTTTATTTTTTCTGAATTTTCTGTATTTTTTGTAACTTTTCTGAACTTTCTGTATTTTTTTGTATTTTTTGTAACTTTTCTAAACTTTCTGTATATTTTCTGAACTTTTTTTATTTATGTTATATCTTTGTATTTTTTAAACTAGTAAAATATAA
>CAAKMY010048337.1:0-22297 GCA_901111285.1 Corrigiola litoralis | reverse complement strand
TATTTGGAGTATACTCACTATAATTGATTAATAAAGTTTAATAAATAGAACATATGTACTGCGTAAATAGGGTTAATATACTTACTTTATTTAGTTGGTGAATGTTATAATAATTTAAATATAAATTTGCTAAAAAATAAATAAAAATATTAATATAAAAATATTATTATGTATTTGAGTATACTCACTAAAGTTGACGTATGTATATACATATATCTATTTGTAGTATAGTCACTATGGTTGGTCAATAAAGTTTTAATGAATAGGAAATGTATACTACTGCCTCTCTTCCAATAAGAAGTTAATGTTTGCAAGTTGCATGTGAGGGGAAATTTAAACAAACGTTAATTTTCCACTGGGATAGAAGGGGTATATAAATAAGGTTAGTATACTCACCATAGTTGGTGAATGCTCTAACAATTTAAATATATATTAGTGATAAAATGCATAATAATAATAACATTAAAATATTATATAGAATATACTAGCTAACCTTGCTGCCACCTAAGCTAGACACGCCATTTCAGGTAGCTTATAAGCTAATATTGACTTATTTGACTGAAGAAGACTTGTTTGACCTAAATCATAAGTGTTTGGTAACGACATCTTTTTAGTAGCTTATAAGTCTTTTTTAGCTTATAAAAAATAAGCTAGTCCAAGTGCTTATGAAAAAATTAAGGTACGGGTCATAAATATATTCCATTTTTACCCCCAAGACTTTTTACCAAATAACAAGTAGTCTACCCATCAAATCCCTTATATTATTTCCAAATATAAGCATGTATTGTATGTCATTTTGTCAAATATCAATTAATTGTTTAACAAAATGTACCAAACACTTTTACTAAAATCAACTACCTTATTCGGTCTCAAATTTCAGCTACCTAATCAGGTAACTTATCAGTTTTCAGTCACTTTATCAGTTTTCAGTCACCTTATCAGTTTTCAGCTAACTTTTAAGTCAGTTTTGCCAAACATAGCCCTAGTGAATGTTCAAAGCTCACCCTTACGATTACAAACTCACCCATAAAAGTTTACTCAACTAATTAAAATGGTGGTGAAAATTTCCCTTACTCTCCAATTTAAGAGCAATATGATCCTAGTACCTAGGACGATGACGACTACTACTACTAATAATAATATAGTTGTAGTATTAATAAAACTCAACTCCGTATGAGAATTTGATGATAAAATAATAATAGCAATGTGAAATAACATAATACTCCATATAATCATCTTTCTATATCTATCTATATCTATATCTATATCTATCTATCTATCTATCTATATCTATATCTATATCTATCTATATTCTATATCTATATCTATATCTATCTATATAAAACTATTAAAAGGCGTTGCAATGACATGAGCCTATCACATGGATTGCCACGTCACCAACATGGCCCACAATAGTTTAACTCATTGAGTAAAAAAAAAAAAAGGAAATTAAGCAAAAAAGTAATAAATATGCCTCATATTTAAAATTGTTATGCACCAATGTCACGCCTAATCAAACAGTCGAGTCAGTCATAATTTACGGCATATTGACATGAAACATCATGTATACCCTCTTCGAACATAAATAAAAATTAAAAAACGGAAGACGTTGGCCAAATATAAGAACAAAGCCAACAAACAACAAATAATAGAAGATTAACTACAAATAGCAAAGCCTATAAAATTACAACAATAGCAAGTCTGTACATCGTACGGGTCAAATACTAATGAAAAATAATAGCAATGTGAAGTAAATTAACAACAAAGACTCGGAGTAGCAGCCACGTAGACCCACGTCTTAGCATCTCAGATTCTCAGTAGGCGGTAGATAAGATTAGCCCGTCAACAGATGAGACGACCGCCATGCTCCAGCTCTTCGGAGGGACGACCGGAGGACCTTCATAACCGGCTGGTCCCATCTGACACGTGTCCACGTCATAGCTATGTAATCACAGGTGTATGTCATTTGTTTCCTACCGTCCTTCCTCATATTTCCACGTGTCCTCTTTTTTTTTTTTTTTTTTTTTTTTGGTTTGGTGTATGTCTCTTTCTTCATTTTCTAGTTTTAGTACTCCGTACTTCCTTAGTTCCTATAAAATTACAATCAAGGTTTTCCGTTTTCCTCGTATTGATTTGGTGATCTTGATGGGATTGACAAACAAAGTCTCCGTGCTCTACTCTTCCACTTAGTCACTTACTAATCTTTCATGGAAATAGGTCCAATATTCCTCTTTATAGTTTTCTCCATAAGGAAGTTAAGTATGAGCAGTTGAGTACCATGGTTGAAAGTAAGTTTTTTTTTTTGTTGAAAATGATTGAAAGTAAACTGTAATCATGTCTACTTTTATTTTTGGGTTTAAAAGAGCGTATTATGTCGCTAGTGTAGATTAAACTTTTAATTTCATAATTGAGGTAAGGCGCTCGAATAATTTGAACTAATATATATTTTTAGCATATTATTTTAAACTAATTAGTATGTAATACACATTTATGCAAAATTATAGGATTCATGATACACATTATAGACTTTTTTTTTTTATATACTTGACATTGCTCACCTAATTAAGTTTTGGTTAGATTGATAGATATTGAACCTAGACATTAATAATGAGTTTTATGGGATATATCCTACTCATCGAATTTTGTAGTCTAGCACTTTAGGAAATTACTTGCATTATATAAAGTTTGCGCTTTTCACTTAGCATTTTGATAGAATTGCGTATCGGGACTAATTACTGAGAAGAGTTCCAACATTGAGTGTCGACGTGTGGTGATTAGTGACTGGTGATATCACTCATGAATATCAACTGACTATTTCCAAGAGGTCATGGCGATAAATGGAATACGAACATCAGAACATGGGCCTATGTTCTACGGAAGTCCTAGTCACTTCCTTGTTTATTCGTTACTCTTGTTCTTTTTTATTTATCACTGGACTTTGCCGTTAATATTGTTGATATATGTCCGAGGTCCTCCCTGATGTCGCTTGGAAGGAGCAAAACTTTCCACAGCTGCGCACTAACAAGCAATGAATAGACCAACCAGCAATTAGCAATGCAAAAATTCGCCGATAATGACTTTGTCTAATAGTAGAGAATTAGAAATGCTAAAAAATGTCTAATACCCTTTTAGAACTCATATGAACAAAAAGAAAAGGACAATTTCATAAATAAACAATTGAAAGTTTGCATTGTTGCCACTAGACAATGTTTTATTATAAATTTAGCTTAGAATATAATGATTATTATTATTATTATGCATGATTGGCTAAAATCTTAATATAGATTGACGAAATTCTAAGCTCACCTAGTGGAGCTCTCTCTATTTGCACTTTTCTTTTGACATGTAACTTATGTGAAATAGAGGATTTTTGATGGCTAATAAAAGATACTTATGTGTAATACCCTCCGCGGTGTGCATATATTGGATTTAATTAGAATTTGTTATATAAAAGAAATAGATCAGAACTAACTATTAAAATCAATTGAATGAAATGGTTACAAATTATTAGGTGAAGGAGACTTGTGCACTGTATTTACTCAACACGTACGGTTACCTTTAATCAAATACTCCCTCCATTTTTACAAATTCTTTACACTTTTCAAATTATGCGAGAGAGAATTTGAAAAATGTAAAAAATTGGTAAAAATAGAGTGAGTACGTAAGTGTTGAGTTAAAGGCATTTGAAATAACATGACAAAATACCCTAATCACATTATTGATTTGTTTTTACCATATTTTGACATCCCTATACCAATGAACACCAACTTTTGATAATCATAAACAGAAAGTTAATGCAATTATCGAAAATTAGGATTCGATCTAGAGGTATAAAGATTAATTGTTTGGTTGCATGTGGAAATTCATGATTCCCATGAATTTCTTTATCTAATAAATTACAAATTCATGGAAATCGGCCAAAATTGTTTGGTTGCAATTCCAATCAAAGGGGGGGGGGGAGGGGGCTAGGTAAGCAAATTCGCCCATGTTGTAGGAATTGGAAATTTTCATGAATTCTAAATTGGCATGATTTTGGTTAATTAACAAAACAACTTCAACTTTTTTAATTCAATCACACAGTATTAATTAAATTAGAATTATATACGGAGTACTTCGTAGGGCACTGTTAATGAATAAGTTTCCCATAGGAGCAAACTGTCGAGTAGTTGCCTTGTCATACACGTCTGCTAAAACCTATGAAACTCTATAAATACCAAGCGTTTCTCCCCCCCTTAAAAACCCCTCCTCCTTTCTTCTTCTCTTCCCCTACGCCCTTCATTTTCGCACTCATTTATTTCCTTTCCCTTTCATTTTCGGCCGTTTTCCCCTTTTCCATTTAATACAGCGCGTTTCATAATAATTCATATAGGAAGGAATTAATTCTCGTTTTTTCTGAATTCCTGGAAATTTTCGCTTTTGCAAGAACCAAACAAGTTTCACTAATCCAGGTTTGTGCCAATAATGCTGTTTAATTCTTCATGATGTATTTATCACTATTGAAAACTTTGTTTTCTCATTTGCAAGATCTGTTTTTTTTTTTTCTTAAATATGTGTTTTCTTTGGTTTTTCATTGATGGGTGTATCAATGACAGCTGGTCTTTCTTCAATATTATGGCATATTTTCGGTGAAACATGCAAATCCGCTGACCTTTATGAAGTATTTGTATAAATTTATATGCCCTTTTTTTTTGTTTAGTTATTTCCATGAATTATGGACCTAATTATGTTTAGGCATTTGGCGGTGGACGTGGTGCACGTTGGGTACATATTATGTTAATGCTTTTTTTCTTGTGTTGTGTTTTCTTTCGTTAGGAGTATTATTTAAATTTATGGTTGTGGTGGGGTGTTTCTCTTTAAAAAGGGTTTTCCTGAAATTTGGTGGTTGGATGGATGCGTGAGAGTTATGATTTCCTTGTGTTGTTTATTGTGAAGTTAGGTGCTTGACCCTTTCATGTTAAATGCTGGATCTTGTGTTCGTTTTAATTTGTCCAAGAATTGAGCTTTTCTTTGTCAAAAATATGTGTGCTTTTATGGAAAGAGATTTGCTAGCTAGTAAGTATAGTCCTAAACTTTCAATTTAATTTTGTGAATGGGAAATGGGCAAACCTCTTTTCTTCTACATGCTCAATTATGTGAGTATGTAGCCTTTATTGTGGTGGGTCTAAGTCATTGTCATATTTTCGGTCTATAACATGGCCGAGATCCTCAACGCTCCAAATGAGTTACTTCATACTCCGTAACAACTAAGCTAGCTAACATCTTCATGTAGTATAATTCTAAGGTTTCGACAAGGGGGGTGAGAGGGTTGGTGGGATTAATGTGAACTTTGTGAATCATGTTAGGTTTGTGCCTTAATGATTGTAGTAAGCAAATATGTGAAAACTCCAACCGTGTATCTATGTTTACTGTTTACATCAAAGGAAACTGGTGCTGTCAGCCTGTCATGCAACTTCCAACTTTTTGTTACCCTTGCCTTGGGAGAGATTTCTTGTTCTTATTACTTATTATAGGGACGAGAAAATGACTTTGATTCAAATGATCATTATAGATTTGTTTCATGGAAAATGATGTTTTACCCAATCTATGTAACAATAATGTATCTATTTCAGGTGGTCTTTGTTTCTGTGCAAGGGCCAACTACTTGGGACCAGAAATAGTATATAGTACATACAGGTCCATACTGCATATGTTACAATGTATTTGTGTTTGGAGGTTTGTTGCAGGACACCCATGAAAATGACCTAGTTTTTACAAACATGCTGTCAAAATCATAAAGATTAATAATTTAATGAGTTAGCTGTTGTTTTTATTCTGTATTATAACAAGTAATAACTGGAGTAAGTTTGAAATTGGAAGTAATAGCTGGTTATAGGTAGCTATAGTTTTTCCGTTTCACCTAATTTCTGTCATACTCAAGCTTAGTTGAAGTACTATAAGTTACATTACGTATCAAAGGTTATCAGTTATAATACTCTTCTTTAGTTGCAATTTATGCAGTTATCCAACCTTGCCTGGCGAAATTATGAGAAATTTTCCTTCAGCCTCCTTGTTGACTTCTGACCAACTACCTTGTGAGTTGTGATTAAGAGTTAAATTTGATGTATACTTTGCATTCTCGTATTATGATGTCACAGTCTTTAATTTGTTGCGGTCAATGGTTCAAGTTCATGTATAGCCCACATGATAAGTTATCTTGGGAAGAGATATGTTATGTGTGTAATTCTAGATCATAAATCATGTTGAGTTTTTCAAATACTTGCTGACTTGCTGTATCTTGTGAAAAACCGAACTTTTTTTTTGTCATGCACATTTTGCTTTTGTGAAATCTTTTTTTCTATAACTCGTGCATTTTCACTTTAAGGAAAACTTAAACAACTACTGTAAGTCTTAGAAGTCCACTTTTATTGTACCGACCTACTAATGTTTAGAATCAATCATCTTCATGGTACATCATGTGGGTCCTATGCTTTTTTGGCCCTTTGTAGTTGCTAAATTCAGTTAAGTGATGCACTCTCCGCCTGAAATGACTAGACTTTAGTACTAGAACCAGTTTCTAGTGGTTGGTGTCTTAACATTTCCTCTTTAACTAGATAGGCAACATTGTTGTTTGTTCTTCTAAAATTGGCTGGAACTTTTTTTTTAACTTCAGATGATTTTGTATCTGCTCTAGATTGGGTATTAGATGTGGTAAACAAATTTCTATTCTTTTAACATAACAAATGAAGCTTTCATTGGTGTAGTTGCTTTAGTCTCTAAAAGTTTAAAAAGTTCTTTTGCTAATGCTTTTTCCACATAGGGCCCTAGTTTGTTCTTGTACTTATGGTACATGTCTTTCGGAAAGACTATGTACCATCATCCATCAAGTTTCAATGTCTACGTAGAAAACTACTTTGGATCTTACCTAATATGACAATCCATTCGAAGTAATTTCACATGCTTTGATGTGCCTGTTGGTTGGGTTCCTGGGATATGGATGTTGATAGTTTCATTAGTCACTTTGTAATGTCGGTACCTTTTTTTTTTCTCCAAGTCTAAAAACCAAAATTTAACCTAGCGAATGGCATGTGGCTAGATCTATCTAATGTGAGTCTGACCCGAAAACATAATTCATACCGACCCAAGAACTCCGTCTCGAATATACTATTCAAGCTGGAAATCGGTCGACCTGGTAATTTATAACCAGAGACTGGAATTTGTTATAGACTGCTAGGGAACAACCTAAATCCTACATGTACCGAACTTGAACCCAACCTGAACAACACGTTTGACAGATCTATATGTAACGTTAGAAGAGCCTACATGCTATTCTTACTATGCAATTACATGCAAATGCTTTAGAATTTTGTGGAATTTTCCTGCCTTGCATTTCTTTCTTTAGGTGAATAGGTGTAAACTCCTTAAGAGCACCGTTGTCCTATCAACTTTATAAAAGTTCATATAAAATGTTTACAGGAACATTGTTTAATGCATGTTGATAGATTGTCGTGATTAGAGATCAATGTGGCTAGTGAGCCGTGTAGTTGGCCCTATATGGTATGACTTATGACAATGAAATAAATACAAAAATAAAGCTATAGTCTGCTAGCCGATGACCATGATTCATGTTTGCTATAAAAATGTTTGGTCACAGGCTCACTGCTTAGTGCTATCCTCAAAATTTTATATCAATCAAACTGTTAGTATATAATTTCGTTAACTTGTTATGCCTTTGTATGATGAGACAGAAGCTCTGTTAGTGACTGAGTGTACATGTGTAGTAATGAAATTATTAAAATGGTTGAAAAATAGTACTTTACTTCAGAAAAAATGGTTGAAAACTGTTATAGATCAGGTTCGAATTTTAGTATTCACATTGAGCTGAGTGAATTCTACTTACAGGAAAACATTCAGAAGTTGCGAAGAAAGGGATTTGGAGGAAATATGTTCAGCTACCTTGTGTAAATGCAGCTTAGCCTCGAAGATGACAAGGTATTCATTGTGCAGTACTTGGTGTTGAATTCTATTCATCGCCATTTTACTAATTTGCAATTTGTAACTAATTTATAGGTTTACTTGTTTGATCAGCCTTCAGGAACTTCATGCTTGATGGACTGCTCGCCAAGCTGCAGTGACAAGAAAACATTGAAGAGGTGGTTTTTCATAGACAAAAGAGTTGGGTAGAAGAGTTATCACAGAAGTAGAGCTTACATATCTCCATAAGTGTCTTCCAGACTTTGACCAGTTAACTCATAGAAAAAAAGTAAACTTAGTCTTGTACGATTCTTCCTCACAAGCAAACTGGATTCGCTAGACATGTTGTCAGGCCAAACTTCGCCTGTCCTAACAGACTCCTCATCCATGAAGGAGCCTAGAGTAGGGGGCATCCGTGTGAATCGGAGGCCTTACTCACCAACCGGAGCGTCATTCTCAACGGGGATGTATATACCTATTGCCAAGAAGAAGTCTGGCAAATTCGAAGATGTTCTGTCCAATGGTTGGTTAGAGGCCATGAGATCTTCTTCTCCTCCGCGTAAGAAGCAAGTCAAGGACTTTAATGTTGTAGTTGCTTCAGATGATACAGATTTTGCTTATTCCTCTTGGATGGTAAATTTCCCTACATGTGTTCAAGTCATCTTTCTTCAATAATTCTTGGGAGTGTTAAGAGTGGAATGAATGTTCTCTTATTGTTTCGTTACTTTTGTTGTTGTATATATGTAGATTAATCATCCTTCTGCCTTGAGCTCTTTTGAGCAAATTACTAATGTCGCCAAGGGGAGGAAGATCGCAATCTTTCTGGACTATGACGGAACTCTTTCTCCGATTGTAGATGACCCAGATCGTGCTTATATGTCTGATGATGTAAGAATATATGCAATTGTGCTATTCTTCCTTATGTTTACAAGTCTAGGTCTATTGATCTTTACCGTAATTTTCTCTAATGAACTTGTTGAAACTCTAGATGCGATCTGCTGTGAGGAATGTTGCCAAGTATTTCCCAACCGCGATTATTAGTGGAAGAAACCGTGATAAGGTAGGTTGTAAAATTCATGTTCTTACAAGCTTTTTGTCCGAGAAGGACTCATAACTATTGAATTAATGTGGTCACTTATCGATGCACTCTTTCAGGTTTATGAATTGGTAGGTCTAGCTGAACTACACTATGCCGGTAGTCATGGGATGGATATCATGGGACCAGTGCACAAAGTGCCTGATGATGCCCACTTTAACTCTATTAACTGTACTGACCAGCAGGTATAGGACCCCTCGTTCTTGAGCTTTCATTGTCTTAAAAGTGACGCATATAGTCATCATCCACCTTATTATATGCCTTTGTGCTTTGTAGGGTAAGGAAGTGAGTCTATTCCAGCCTGCAAGAGAATTTTTACCGATGATCGACGAGGTAGATTAGATCGATGAAATTACTCATCCATTTTCTACTGGCTAGGATTTGATGAACGATGTAGTTAATGTAATTTCTTTCAGGTTTTTAAAACCCTCGTGGAGATCACTAAGGATATCAAAGGTTCAAAAGTAGAGAATCACAAGTTTTGTGCGTCTGTACATTATCGTAACGTAAATGAGAAAGTGAGTCACTCACTAATCACTATTATGATTCATTATTTATGCTCGGAATCTTTCCAAATATATGTAACGAAAAACACATGATTGTCCATTGTTTGTCTTGGCTCATTGACATGGCACGCATGGCATACATTTAACTTCTTAAGCTCTACAGAGTTGGCCAACAATTGCGCAGCGGGTGCACGATGTTCTTAAAAATTACCCTCGCTTGCGGCTAACTCACGGGCGGAAGGTACTTTCAGCTCGTTGATTTCCTTATTTTCCTTCAAAGCAATAGTCACCAACTTTTCTTTTCGGAAACACCCTCTCTACTAGTCTTTCTGGATTAGTTAGAGGTAAGGCTATGTTCATCTTAGACCTCCGGAAACCTCGCCTTAAGCGGGATCCATATTGGGGGGTTATTGTAGTTACCAACCTTTGACAAAATTGTCCCAAACTGTCACTTTTATATGCAGGTTTTAGAGGTTCGGCCCGTCATTGATTGGGACAAGGGAAAAGCAGTTGAATTTCTTCTTGAGTCCCTTGGTATTACTTCGTCCTCGACTTGTACTCTACACTTGCGTAATATGCATGTTATGATGTTCTCTTTTAAGTGACTCGATCTGTATGGACCAATGTATGTGCAGGCTTGAGTAATAGTGATGATGTTCTTCCAATATACATAGGAGATGACAAGACTGACGAAGACGCATTTAAGGTACAATTTTTGTCACTTTGGTCATAAGCAACTTTTTAATGGTGAAGTTTAAAATCATATATCAGCTGCTTGATTGTACTTTTAGGTTCTACGGAAGAGGAGTCAAGGTTGTGGAATTCTTGTTTCTCCGGTTCCGAAAGAAACCAATGCGTTTTACTCCCTCAAGGATCCTTCAGAGGTGGCTATTCCTTGCATTTTGTTTTATAGTATGGCGTAGCCGTTTTATTTGAAATTGGTAGAAAATTATTAAAAACGGTAGAAAAATGTTAAAAAGGTACCAAAAAATAATATGAGTGTCAACTATGCCAATTTTGGATCTGCTCTTTGTATATAATCATTGAATAACCTCGTGCTCACTCAGTCATCTTTGTTATCATGACGTCTAATGTTTCTACATGATATGGCAGGTTAAACAATTTATGGAGGCCTTGGTGAAATGGAGAGAGCAGAATCAGAGTACTAAGTCTAACAGGAGCATCAGCTGACTAGCTCAATATATAGAGTAGAGTAGATAAACTTCAACCGATGCGGGCAGAGGATACTGCTTCATGGAGTATTGTTTACCGATTCTAGAATTTTGTTCATTTGTCGAATTTTCCTTAGGGTTTCTCTCCATCTTAATTAGGGAGCAATAAAGTAGTTCATTCAAGTATCGAGAAATTATATATAATGGGAATAATATGCAGTTATTTATACCAATGTATACAAAGTTTTCATGCATGGCACAATAGAAATTGCTTAGTTTCGGTGGTGCTTAATGCTTCGTGTGAATGAATGTCATGGCGTCCAATGTTCATCAATCTGTCATGTTTCTTTAATTTCGCCCATTGTTAATAATAAATGCTTGTGGTCCATGGCAGATATTACTGGACTCTCTTACTATAGTGGTTTTGGAAAGTGTACTGGGTTAGATGAACGATGAGCCCACTGTATGCATAACATAACCTTATGTTTAATTTTGGCGTTCGTTGAGATCCTTACTCGACTTCCATTTCAGTGTTCCTGACTAATTAAAGCTCTTTTGATCACTTTGGTGTTCTTTGCATTTTACGAACTTCCTTGGCCTTTCTCTTAAGATGAAAGCAAGTAGTATGTTTTTTTCAACTAGAAAATCATACAGTATAAGTTAATATTTGAATTGAGAGTACAATATTGAGGAGATGAATTGAGCTGACAAAAGAGGTGGTGGTAGTCGGAGAAATCTTACCCGTATAGTATCAGAGAGTAAATATTAGCTTCCCTCTATCCAATTCCTTCACATGTTTCCATTATCATCAATGCCAAACATATATGGTCTTAAAAGTTGAAAACAATGAACAAAAAGAGGGTTCTTTTCTCATATCATTTCATATGATTTTACAGTACTTTATATATCATTACGTTAATCATTATTTTTATGAAAAAACATGTAAAAGAAAGATTATTACTGTACCATAATTCCTCTAAATTTATAAAATAAATATCACATTAACATTTTAAAAATATGCACAAAAAAAAAATAGAGCTGTCTTTTAGTAATCGACTTTAATTTTGATGGACATTTACGTAATGCCGATATCAATATGAAGGCTTAAACCCATTAAAATACCATACTAATTTAGTAATTTATGATTTCCAAGTCTATAACTCCAGACCCAACCCATAGTTCCCTTACCCATGTTCAAAATTGAGCAAATTATAAATAAGAAAATATCATGCCCTAAAAAGCCATAAAAACTGCTACCTTTTGAGATACATCTGTTTTAAACTCACTACCAATTTAAGATTCCGGCCACTTAAACATGATTTGACTGATAAACCCCCTTTATTACCCCCCCCCCAAAAGCACGACAACTAGCCCTACCTCTTTCTTTCTCCAATTGTAATTCCATTAAACTTTGTCTCAAACCCTCCCGATTCATCATCTATTTCCGCCAACTTACTATAGATTAGTCACCATCATCATCGAAGTCTACCTACGATAATGTAGGATTAAATTCTCAATCTTTCATGATAAAATAACTTAGTAAACCCTAATTTTTAATTGTGATAATATCATGAGGATGCTTATTAGTTAGTTTGGTTGTTTACTTGATTAGTTTAACTAATTACTAATGAAGTAGATTAATTTAATTAATTAAGTAAACCGAGGGAATGAGCTTGCAACATTAGAGGGATGAAGAGTTGACAACAGAAGAGGGGGGGGGGGGGGGAGATTACAATAACAGAGGCAGGGGGTAGGAAGAGATTACATTAGCATGGGGAGAGCCCGGTTTGAGATTGCTGCATCATTAGGGAGAAGGAGTTGTAGCAAGGGGAGTTTGCATAAAGGGAAAGGGGTAAGAAAAGGGGACATGCAGAGGAAAGGCAAAGGAAGAGAGGTTTGGATCTTGAAAGGGAAAGGAAAAGGGCAAAGAAATAATAAAAGGGGTAGGATAGGTATTTTACATGTTAAGTTGTTAAAAAACAATATTTTGGCCGGAAAGTAGGGAATATTTCGGCAAAACTTGACCGGAAAATGATTTTGGTAGTGATTTTAAAACGGTGGTATCTTAAAAGGTAGCAGTTTTGAAAAAAAAAAAAAATCTATAAAAGGTACTAATTTTGAAAGAGCCCTATATAAAATATAGCAGTTATCAATTTTCCCTAAATAACAATGTAAATGATTTTCGACCCGACCCGATTGTCTACAACCTTTTACATAATCTTCGAAGTGCCTGATGTTCAACCCAATTTATCTAGAAAGACAATCTAATTTTAACTTGAAATTAAAAATGGCCACTAATAGACTTAAAAGGAAAAATGAAAGAAAAAGAACATTATGGAGTAGTAAACGCAAGTACTGTACTACCGTGACCAGCTTATTCAAGTGACAGTGATCAGTGAAGGAAAGTAAACTCGAAACAATGTCTACAACTTTGTCAACACCGCCTAACTCTCTATCCTCTCCCTCGATTGGACCCAAGCTGACCGTCCGATCTACCCCTCCCACTAAACTTAATTTTAGCATCCGACGGCCCACATTTCCCCTCCTCCGCGCTTCCACTAACAACCTCTCTTCTCCCATCAACGCCGGTAACTCTATCACCTCCCTCCTATTTCCTCCCATTTTTATAACTAAATAAAGTTTACTTATTCATTCTTTTTTTTTTTTTTTTTTGTTGAAGATGTGACTACTGAGCTTGATGCTGTTTCCAGCTACAGCGAGATTGTCCCTGACACCGTCGTTTTCGACGATTTCGAACGGTAATGGAATAAGAATTTGATAGATGTTACTCCCTTTGTCGTTCGGCTTATATAGGCCATATTTGATTTTGCTGGTCGAAGTACCAGTGACGAAGCCAGGAATAAATATATATATATTGAGGGGGGTTACTTGTGATGCTATTCTCGATTGTTACTAGCTTTTACAACGGAATTAAGTAAAAAGAGAAAAAAGAATGGAAGGGGTTGATAGTGAGATATTTAAGGAAATAGGGAAATTTGTGTGATACGCTAGCTTCACTAGATCGACTCTGGGTCAAACAATGTCAACTTTGACCATCGCTATTTTAGTTAGTACAGTATATACTAGTAACAAAATTGTATGCTAGTGACTATAATTGCAAAATAAAGTTTGATTGTAGGAAAATTATAACTAGGTGGACTCGCATTTGCCTAATTACACCTAAGTGACCTATAAGAGTATACTCAAAACTTTGATTTCGAACAAATTGATTGTAGGGATGATTATACCTAGCTAGTTGGCCTGACATTTGCTTAATCATACTTAATCGACCTAAAATTCAAACTTTGATTTTCGGACAAATCGAATTCGGTTATTTGACTGTCTACTTTGCAATTTAGAAAGTTATTGTTCCTTGTAAAATTCAACGAAGTCAGTTAGTTATTGGAAGCCTGGAAGGTCATAATTAAGGTACAAAAAACTGACTGTCCACTACATGTAATCATCTTGATGGTTGGCTGATTTCGCAGAATTTCAAGCCACCTAGGTGTAATTTTACCTTGATGATACTATCGTGTCGTATACTGTATAGTATGTTGATTATAAAAGGAATTGTTTGGTGAATATTATTAGGTTCCCTCCAACTGCTGCTACTGTTAGTTCATCACTTTTGCTCGGCATTTTGAGTCTGCCTGATACTATTTTTAAGGTACACTTACTATCTCGAAGTTGAGCTAGAATTTTGAAGAAAATCAGTGTTGTTTATGTAACGATGTAGTTGTGATTGTAAGCTTTTTTTATTGTAGAGTGCGGTTGATACTGCATTGGCAGACAATGAGTGTGCTCAAATCAACAAGCCTGATGTTAGATTGTCGTGTTTCTTCAATAAGGTTTCGGCTTATCCCTTTGCCTTTAATTTTTTTTGTGCATTGTTTTCGTATTTTTTTGCGGATAAATGTAGAAGTATTTGATTATTTGGTTTCTTGATGTTGAATAGGCGCTAGTGAATGTTGGTGCTGATTTGGCAAAGCTAGTACCTGGTAGGGTATCGACAGAGGTGGACTCTCGGCTAGCTTATGATACTCATGGCATACTTCGCAAGGTATTGATCTTATCTACATGTTTTTTTGTTGGGGATTGTTCTCGTTAAACGTTTGTATGCCCTCGATGTAGCTATGTGGATGAGGATATTTATAATGCTAGAGTAGATTATTTTTCTAGAACTTTATCGTGTTGTTCTCTAGTGTGCATTGCAAGAAAGATTTGTGATATATGAGTATTGAGTGGTTGAACACATGCGTTTTTCAGATCATGTTAGTCTTAGGCGATGAGCTATAGAACTTGGTGTCATTCAAATGATTGGACTTTTCATTCTAGGGAGACGAACACATTTTGAGAATGGACTCCTTAGTTAGATCGTAGTTGTAATTTGCGTCTTGGGTCATATGTTTGCAAATTGATTTGATTAGAAAGATCTTTTGACTCGGCAGTTTCACCGGCGTATTTATTTCCCTACTGTTGGGAGTTGGGACCATCGCTGAGGAGTATATGAAAGAAGTGTAGTTTGGTGTATAGTTAAGCCAGGTTAAAGCTGGTCCTATATGCTATAGGCTATAGCAACTTCTATATACTTGGGAGGATTAATACCAAGTTACAACTGCAACTGTGTGCTGGTGAATTGCTCTTGCTGATTGTCAGAAGCTCTTCCCCTACTGCCAAACAGTAACAGTGTATCTGTTGTTTATAAGAAATATCCCTTTCTCAAGTGCCTTCTATAAAAAGCTGGCTAAAGGCTTGAAGACGTGTGATGTCCGTAAAAACGGATGTGAAATCTCAAGAGAATAATGGCTTATATTTTGTATCTAACACAGCCAGCATCCACTGTATTCCTTTATGCTCGATCTTTCAACTTGAATATATCTAGAAGGTAGAGGAGACATTTTCCACAATTAGCCAGCACCCACGCATCTGGTTTGCCTTGTTGAGACCACAGAAGGATGCTTCTTTTTAGTTGAACCTTTTTGATAGTTTCTTTGACTGGAAATAAATTATGGGATATCAGTATTTCTCTAATAGCCTTCCTGATTCTAAATAGTCGTACATTTTACATGGGTGTAAAGAACATTTCATAAAACCTAGTAAATATTTTTTTCTTTATTACGACTTCTATGATTAATGGACCTCCCCAGGCCCTATCTCCTATGCTAAGTTGTTCTTGTTGTTGTTACTTCTATTAAGCATGTAGTGAGTTCCACCAACAACGTGATATATCTTGTCATTCATTGTATCAGGTTGTTCAGAAAAAAAAAAATGACACTTTTTAAAAATGTAGTAAATTTGTTACTGCTTCCTGCATCTGTTATTCATGTTAGAGACTTAGAGGTATCCGTTTGCTATATCACAATATTTATACTACCAAAACTCAGGTGCATGACCTGCTGAGGCTGTACAATGACGTAGAGGTTCCACTGGAGCGTTTGCTGTTTAAGATTCCTTCAACATGGCAGGTTTCTAAGAAGCAATACTTTTTAATTGATGAATTTTTCTCATCAAGTTTGATCACTTTCTACTTTTTTATTACCTGATCTTATAATCTCATTTCAGGGAATAGAGGCTGCAAGGGTTTTGGAATCTGAGGGCATACAAACCCACTTGACATTTGTTTATAGGCATGTATCGATTGTTCATTGATGTTTTATTAGTTGTATGTTTTCACACACCTCTCGTATAAATTGGTTTCCTTTTTTTGTATACCGATATCAATAGGACTACTAATACATAACAGCGCAGAGGAGGAAGATTATTTACTGAAACATAAATTAAGAATGAACTATCTCTTAATTGGTCTGAGAATCAGGAAATGTAACCAGAAATGAATCTCCTCATTGATTTTGTTTTCTAATATCTCTCTCAAGCCTAACTGCAAAAGTTATGTAAAACTGGTAACTTCAATCTGGTTGAACCTCTGTTGTTTTTTCTTCTTCAAAAATGATCAGTATTCTGTTTTTAGCTACTTCTACCATCTTGTCTTTAATGTATTTAGACACAACTTTTTACTCTGTCCTTGTGTAGTTAGTAAGTGTCACTATATTCGAAAGTGTAGAATTATAGTAAGTACTCCGTATCATTTAAAGGGAGGGAATGTTTTCTTAAGGCATTCTTTTCCGTTGTAAGGTTTTAAGCAAGGAAGCATGGGGAAATTTGTATAATGCAACTGATAAACAAAACTAATGCTGGTTGGTCATTCAAATATGAATGCCACTCAAGGCAGTCCCATTTAATTTGCACTGGATGCATAATTCTTGTATTGGTACCCCAGTTACTGATGTTATTTGGTTGAT
Organism: Corrigiola litoralis; assembly: GCA_901111285.1. Classification (NCBI taxonomy): domain Eukaryota; kingdom Viridiplantae; phylum Streptophyta; class Magnoliopsida; order Caryophyllales; family Caryophyllaceae; genus Corrigiola; species Corrigiola litoralis. The sequence goes on along the minus strand of CAAKMY010048337.1, from coordinate 5,274 downwards.
GATCCCATAATTATAATATCTTGAGTTTCTCATTGCCTGTAAGTTGCTTCTAAATATGTGGACATCTTTTCATTAGTTCAAATTAGGAGATATTTCTAATCTTTAATAACTTTCCCTTGATATTTCAGCTTTGCTCAAGCTGCTGCAGCGGCTCAAGCAGGAGCATCTGTCATTCAGATTTTCGTAGGTCGTACAAGGGTAAATTTCCATGAATGGGAATGATCTTTTTGAAACTTTTTTCTTGGTCCTTGGTAAACCTTATGTCTCTGTTCAGGATTGGGCGCGGAATCACTCTGGCGACGCTGAGATTGAAGCTGCTCTTAAAAGAGGAGAAGATCCTGGATTGGCACTGGTGAGTCTTATGTTCCATTTTTAAAAAATTTTGCTTGCATTGTTGTGATACTCTACCTTGGTTACAGAACTGGTCAACTTGTATTCAACCTTTGAGACTAAAAATGGGAAAAATTAAGAAAAGGGTATTGAAACAAATCCCTATTAAGGTATCTGGTTTTATTAAACGGTGTGTTTGAGAAGTTGAGCTGTAGTAAGTATTGGGGCTAAACCATTGGACTTCCACTTTTTCCAAGAAAAGAATTTTCAAAAGTAACTTTTTTATACTTGCCAAAAGTGTTTTGTTTTGACAAAACCACAATGATTCGAAGATTATGATTTGAAGATCTGCTTGTACAAGTCTAACATAGCTGTCCGTCATATATTATACAAACCATGCCATTCTTGCTACTGGTGGCGAGAAATTGGCTCAGATTTTTCTTGCTCCTTCTTTAGTTCTGTATAGCTAAGCCGTGAGAGCTGATAGGTATTATTGTTGAATGGAGTAACTTGTTACTCTGAAAGGTCTGCTATGTTCATGCTATTTTTGGATCTGGTTCTGGATTATGGTTTTAGCGTTTTATATTCATCTGGATCTTCCTAAAAGCCCCATATCATGGGGTCCTTTTTGGGTTATTGTTTCGTAGCACTATAACAGCTGACATGAGATATTAGATATGTATGCTTATCCTATACAACATTTTCAGGTGACGAAAGCATACAATTACATTCATAAATATGGTCACAAATCTAAGTTAATGGCTGCAGCCGTTCGTAACAAGCAGGACTTATTTAGTCTTCTTGGGTAATGACTCTACTTAACTTTTTCAAGTTAGTACTGACAAACTCTTGAAATGTCTGAGATCTGCTCCAGTATTTACTCCATTGTGTATCCTCGTCCTCCAGGGTAGACTACATTATTGCACCGCTGAAGGTATTGCAGTCTCTCAAAGAATCTAAAACTACTCCGGATGAGAAATATGCTTTCCTGCGGAGGCTGTCCCCTGAATCTGCTGCTACCTATGAGTTTAGCAAAGAGGAGGTTTGTTTTTATACTTGCTTGTCTTGGTACTCCTTGTTGGGTTTTGAGTTTCTTGAAATCTTAAAATTCTGATTTATTTAGTGACATAAATATCGACTTTTATATGTACTTGCATAAGTCAAATCTGTTATTTTGATTCGAGTAATTCAGTAGCCAATTCCTGAAAATAGCCTCACTGCTTCTATAGACTAGATACGTGTAAGTTGCATACATTCAGGCCTCCTAGATCTTGCCAAAGGCGGGATTTATACTTGGTGGTTGGTGTTGTTGAGGTAGTGGTAAGTGGCAACAGTGATAAACCCTGGTGCATATACTGTTGTTGAGTACAGATAAAAAGGCTCCTTAAAGCAGAATGAAACGACAAGGTCCTGAAAGCATTCTGAAAACCGTCAGAGACATTCCCTTCAGGCTTTAGCTCCTAGCCCAGGTATCTTTTTCAATAAAAAGACAAAAAATTAAAATACAGAAGAAGATATACTAGCTTTATCCCAAAGAGAATGCATATAAAATGCCAGGCATTGCCATTTGAAGACTTAGTACTATTGACTGCTCCATCTAAGTATTTGATACTCTTTTACTTATTTCTGGAGTCTTGAGATTCTGAAGTTCTCAAGCAGATGAACAACTCCAACCCCTCTGTACATGCTTGATTTAGGCTAAAAGGTTAGCTGTAGGATGGTCCTTCATATTGCTGATGCTGTTGTAGAGAAAACAAACATCTGGGGCTAAGGTCCAATGATCGACAGTTCTGCCTCCTCTCACAAAGGTCGCGTCAGAAATTTTGTTAAGAAGTCTATGTGCAAACTCTAGCTATAAGGAGCAGCGAGCACCTTAGTTTTAGGTTTCAAGTTTCTAAGTTATGCTTACTCCAAAACCTTCTAAATGGAACCAGCTTCTAGTTCTTCTTTAGTTTTCTCGCTCTCTCCTTATTATCACCAATTTGGTTAATTGGTCAATAATTCCAATTTCATTTCCCAGTTCTTCTCCATTCTTCTGTCTTTCAGGTCATTATCATTTACTGTCATCCATTTTTCAGTCTTTCAATTCATTAATACCGCTGCCAAGACAAGCCACAATTTGTGGTTTTGCCAATTGTCTCCAGGCCACTGCTCTGGATCCCACAATTATGTAATTCCATCAAGTGAACTTTACCTGCTTTCAAGCACATAGTCCACCACTACTTCTCTTTGTTCTGTTCACCTAGAAGACTATCACTATCAACTATATGCACTTGGAGTGCTATAGCATCTAATCAAATAAATATGAAAAGAACAAAAGTCAGAACGCGCACAACTTACATAAATCAATCAAATGTCAGTGAACAAAAGGCTATTTGTGGAATGGAAGGGATGGAAAATGATCCACAATGTAAACTTGATGAGATTATGGCCGCCTTCTACTAACTTTCTTCCTGTATATATCCTTTTATATTTCCTCTGAAATAAAAAATGGCTTTTAAAGGCTCACAGATGAACAAAAACTTAGGATAAGCAGGGAGTCAATGAGAAGAATTGAAGTGAATTTCTTGAAGTATGAAGAGGTCATTCTTGAGTATTTTATAAACATCTGAGTTTTGACATTAAGAGCAGCGATGTTAATAGCTTGATGGTCAGCTATAGATTGTGGAGGTGGTTTTACACGACTCTTGATCTTGTGTATGACTTTTGAGTAGGATTTCCAGTTTCTGTTTGAAGGTAAGAGTTCTTTGGAGATAAGATCTTCACTCAAGGTGTCCCTCAACCCAAGGAAACAGAAGTTTGTTTAAGTGCTTTTGATTTCGACCAGTTTCCATAAGCAAGATCTCACATGTTGAATAAATATTCAGTTCTTTTCCTCCTATGAAGAGCCACCCCCTCTCCCTCCCACTCGAAAGGAAAAAAAGTAAAAAAAAGAAAAAGAAAAGAGGGTAAACAATAAAAATAGGTACTTTATAGTTACGAGGGTAAACTTTTTCTATATTTGATATTGGAATCACAACCAGGGCCTCATCTTTTGACTTGCTTTCATCGAAAATAGGTACTTTATAGTTTAGGTCAACTGGAAAATCTCAATGTCTCACAAACTTCATGGAGTATAGTTCGGAAAATACATATTAGTTTAAATAAGAATTCTGAAGAGAGGATATCTTTCTACTATGGTTGTATTAAACTATAATAGCCTTGCCTTGTCTGGGTGTCCTGTCCTAAAATTTGAACAGTCGAAATTTAAGTTTCTCTTTAAATGTCACAGTATAGTTGCTGATCACCATCCATTTATTAAACATAGGTGTGAAAGACTAAAATAGACTTAGAAAGAGACAATAAATGAGACTACTGTATTTCCACTAAAAAATTGCCTAAGCTATACTCGACCTGAGAGTTTATATTAGCCTTTCAACTCCCCCAGTTCTGTTTATCTAGATTAAGAAAATTGAAGTTGGGGATGCTGATCTTTCCTCTTAATGTCAGCTTGTGAAGTGGGACCAGAGAAGCTTGGCATCGGCAATGGGGCCTGCTGCAGTGGACCTTCTTGCTGCTGGGGTTGATGGTTATGCCAATCAAGCAAATCGGGTGGAGGAATTGTTTGGGAAGATTTGGCCACCCCCTAACGTGTGAACTTTGTTGTGGCAGCCCTTATGTGATGACCAAATCTCGCTTCAAGAGGAATGAACTGATACATCCTTTCTGAATGAGTTTCTTCTCTAGTCTGGACATATATTACCCCTCATTTTCCTTTCTTCTTTGGCTGTGAGATACTGTAATATGTAATCTTTGGGAACAGATGGGTTTTTGAGCCCTTATATCTATGTGACTGTCCAGGTTACTTCCTCTGTGCTTCTGGAAAAAATTTCTTTCGATTTCGTTTCGCACGATCCTGTTGGTGTAATGCTTCTTTCAAGTTCCATAATTATTACTCGGTTCATTTTGATTTGGAGGAAGTTCCCCTTCATGATTCGAGTTATTCACCACTTGATCTATTCTTTAGTTACCTGGCAAAACTGATCCCAATCCGAACATCCGATCCGAATGATCCGATCCGTGATTCGAATTTCATCCAAAGATGACAATCTGAACATAATCCGAAATCCGAATTGAACCGATCCGATCCAAAAATAGCTAGACTCAATCCGAAGTGATCCGATCCGAAATGATCCGATCCGATTTGATCCGATCCCAGATGATCCGATCTAAGATGAGCCAATATAATTTATATTTATACTAGTTTATTTCAATCGTTACTTTTCAAATACTTTTCCGAAATTCTTTATAGTTCATACTTATTGGTAAATTAGTATTTTTAATTTTTTTTTCTAATGAGGAATATTCATCTAAGAGAAAAATATATTTACCATTTACTAATAAAATGGGCAAATTATTGTCACTTTTAGAAGCGACAACTAATCTTTAATTAGTATATCATATAAATAGAAGATCTCAAAAAACCAAATCAAATAGATCGTGATACCGCGATCTGAAATGACCTGATTCGAGACGATCCAATCTGAGATGACCCGATCCGAAATAACTCATTCCGACCCTATCCGATCCGAAGTAATGTGAATCCGAAGTGATCCGATCCGATCCGAAACCGATCCTATTTCATAGGTCATCCGAATTGATCCGATCCGAATTAACCCGATCCGAATCCGATCCGATTGATCCGTTTGCCAGGTCTTATGTGCTGGTGGATTATTCCTTGAGGTCACTTTTACATCGTTTATGGGTAGTTTTGTTTATCTCACGGTTTTTTACATCGTTTAACTCAGATCATTCCTTGAGGTCACTTTTCCCTAGCAAGTTGATGGGTAGTTGTGCGGTGATTCTATAGTGGCCACAACAAAAATGTGGCCATGACAATATATGGCAATCTCAACCATCTATTCTCAATAGTTAATCTCAACCGTTGAATGGTTTGACTAAAAA
>CAAKMY010048330.1:1860-15203 GCA_901111285.1 Corrigiola litoralis | reverse complement strand
GGCATATACATTAAGACTTTCTCTTAAATTATCAGTAATAACAACCTTTAAAATTAGTGGACTATGTAAATGATGTGATGTGTACACCACCATTATCACCATGCACGGGATCCACCAACTGGAAATTTTGGCCGTTGATTGAGTATTGAAGAGGGTCCACGAAAAGGTTCCCTAGCTCGAAGTATGTGAATCACAAAATGATTCTTGTCTATCTGTTCTTTGATATGTCAGACCCATGCTAAAAGAATCCATAGTACTCCGTATCTAATTTGATTGACCAAATAATCCACTTTTAGTGAAACACGTTTACAATTCTAATTGAAAAAAAAAAACTTAATAGAATCAGTTCTTGACAATCTAGATTCTAGAGTCTCTTCTAGCTAGGAGGAGCCAACTTTATTCGAAGCTTTTGTACAAAATTTATCCCTCATAACGTCTTGGGAGAGACTGTCTTTTTTATAATAAAAGTAGATAAAGTCATGCTTATCCAACAAGGTTTTTATATCTTTGATTTACCTTGGACTCGAGTAGACTTGAGTTGATTTACCTTAGAATGGAGCTCGTATACTTTTACGATCAAAGTAGACGGTCTTTTTTAAAAGTTTGTGTCTATCCCTCCTCACAATAAGTAAAGCATTGAATTTTTAAAGTACATTTAGCATATATTCTTATAAAATAAGTTCTCTTGATGATTAAGGTCGGGATAGACTAATCTTTTGTATCTCGCGACACTGCTAATAATATTTCCTCAATTTCTTTGAGGATGTTATGCCTCCGTCTTTACTCCTCTTTGTTTCTGATTTAATGTTATTTTCTTTATAGATATAGTAGCAATTGGTTATGCGGGGGTAAGGATATGATGATTTGAGATACGAGAAAAATCCCAAACTAATTAAACTCCAAACAACGTGGTCAGATTTACTCCATTTTCTAAATTTTAATTTTGGCTAGAAATAGCTCGTATGCTTCAAAAATGTTATATACTTCACTAAAGAAGCTTCAAAATACACTCAATTCAAATAAGAAAATTATGTTGATGCAATAACTCATTTATCTCAACATGTAGACATGCTATTTGTCATTTGAGATTGGTTCTTGTAAAACTCATTCATCAGTTAACTCCACTAGCACGACTAGGGACTGAACAAGACTACAGTCTCAAATAAGCCAACTTACATTAAAAAGATTTTGAATTACTTTTACAAATATCGTTTTAGAAAACAATAGATAGATTTTTTATGTAGAGTATTTAACTTCATTCACCTTTTTTTTAGATTTTGTACCTACCTAGTAAGTTTTTCTCAATATTGGAAAGCTTTTTGAATTTTTATCATAAATATTTTGTACAAATTTTCGTGGTCTATGTAAAAGAAAAGTAGAGTAGCTTCCAAAAAAAACATAGTAGAGTAGTTGTATTGACTTCATCGTATTATCAAACTCGACTGAGCTTTCAATTGAGTCAAACCAAAAATTTAAAGTCACACTTAGCTTATATTTTATCTTGAATTACATATTAAACTTTGTAATTTAGATTCGAGCTGAACTAAAAGATCAATTTCATCAATACCCCATATATTCCCATCACAAATTACTTTAAATGACAGTTTCATATCTAATTGGAATTAGACCTAATTATAAAGTAAAATTAAAGTATGATTTTTTCCCCAATATGTATTTCAAAATATTTAACGGAGGAGTACAAGTTTGCTCACAGTCCCACAGTTCCACATAACCACATTATTGTAGTCTCACAAGTTGAGAATATAAGTACTGTACTTGGGTAATATACCGACCGTTGATTTAAATATTTAACGGACATTGACGACCACCTAGAGTGAAGGGTCCACTACGACACTGTGAATATTCAATTTGGAGCATGTGAATTGTGAAATGTGAATTGTGAATTGTGAATTGTGAATTGTGAATTGTGAATCGCATATGATTCTCCCCGAGAAGTCTGAAGTAGATAAACGAAGAATACATGGCGAAACGAATCTTTTCTTTCTTGTTTACTCTTTTTCTTTTTTAGGCTTGCTGTCCACTTCCATAATGCTTACTCGTCCATTTTATCCGACTACGATTGGCTTACAAACATGCGTGCAACATATCGATGTCCTGACTCCAGATCAACGAATCTGTCAAAGGCCTTTCAAATTGTCAGTTGGCCATTATACAACTCAAAGTGGCAAATAGTGAATTTTCTTTTTAAGAAGGCTTGCCAAAACTCATTATCAAGCTAGGAAAGTGATACACATGTGAGAGCCTAACATACTCATAGTCCCTATGATTTATTGTCAACTGTCACATTATATTGGATTTTTATGTACCAAAAAAAACATCATATTAAAGAAATTTACTTTATATCCGACTATAATCTTCTTTAATACAAAATAATGATTTTATCATTTTATATTCTAATGATAATTCCAGCTTTATAAACAAATGATTTTTTTTTAAATGCTATCATTTTTACCTAGGTTGCACAGAGACAGACACAAGTACAATATGAACACGAGGACACAACAACTATAAAATATAAAACACGAGGCACAATCGATATAATTAAATAAATAATAAAATAAAAATAAAAATACAGTATGATAATAAAATTATAAATAATTTATATGAAAGTAGATAACAAAATTCAAAAGGGGGTCATTAAGTATTATTGTATTATTAAATTGACCTTAAAAGGCAGAAAATTCACATAATATCGAACATGTTTTTTGTGTGTATTCGACACTTATTTATTTGTATTTATACACGACACCACGTCTGACACTAATACGTTAGGTAAGAGAAGTGTATGTTCTACCTATATCTCTCCTCAGTCCTCACCCATAATCACATACCGAGATTACCATTTTCTTCCCACTTTCATCAACCAAAATCATAACAACAAAATGATACCAACTCTAATAGGACCCCCATAATGTTACTCATCGAACCGCTAAATCCTACCACACTAGCCACCCCCATAAGAAGGACAATTTCGGTCCATTTATAAAGTTCATAGCCTCCAACTTCAACAACTCACAATATCTAACCCTTAGGCCCTAGCCCACATATATATGAGATTCATTGAGAACAACCCATACTGGTACGGTGGTGCATGGGTGGGTTGGGAGTCGACGCATGGGTTGTCGCAATGGTGGGGTTAGCACAGGTGGTCGCAACAGTGGGTTAGACACATGAGTGGTTGGTAGGGAAGAGGTTGGGAGTGTCACTAAAAGGGGTGGGGTAGGTTAGCGTCGGTCAACAGAATTGGTCGTCGCGTGTGGGGTCGGCTCATGGGTGATCCATGGCGGTTGAAGTGTGCAAAACCAGTTAACCGAACATGATTTGAAACCCCGGTTCGGTTAACCAGTTTTTCGGTTCGACATTTACTTGAACCGTAATCGAAATCGGAAAATAGGTTAAGCGAAAAGCGATTAATTGGTTATGTTTTTTCGAATAATTGTAATCGGTTTGTATCATTTTAATCTTTCATAAAAATATGAACATAATTTAATTAGGACTACTATGTATTGTAAAGTTTAAGTCATTGCGTTGTTAACTTGTACAATATGCTTGATCTATCTAATCAACAATAACATTATAAGTAGACAAGTTCCAACATCGCATCAAATTAAACTCCTTAATATCGCTAAAGTGTTTATCTAATGTTTTTTACTTTGCTCAGACCAAAAGATATCATATCACCAAGAGTATCAACTGAAGGGAAATTTTTTGATTTCTATCATATGGACTAGAGACCGCTGCTTCCCCACATTATTGTAGAAGGCCTATGTCAAATTAAATGTCTTTAGTTTAAAGGTTTTGACCTTTATAACAAAAACACAATTAGGATTATAGAATTATATTTCCTTCCATGGCTGTAACAATTCCAACTATTTCGAAGAAACTCTAAGATGCAAATTCGATTTTTCGTGATTAAGAAAAGGTTTTATAATCATATTTGTTGTTGATCGTGGTACTCTTTCCTTCCACAAAATTCAATTGTACCCTTTTTAAAGGAATATCACAGAAGTAACTCTCCTTGATCTCCAATTTAGAGACCTCATTAGTATGCAAATGGTTTTGATCATAACATTGAACTCGACAAGCAACTTCAGATGCAATTGGGGCATATACCACTCAGAGAGAAATTTGATGAAACTTTAATGGGATTGCTAGCCAATTTCCTTCTTCTCTCTAGGAGAAAACTAGCCATGTCTCTAAATTGGATCTAAAGTTGCTTGTCCAATTCAATGTTATGAGCAAAACCATTTGCATACCAATGAGGTCTCTAAATTGGAGATCGAGAAGAGCTGCTCCTCTTCTTCTTTAACGCTGAACATTTGATTAAGAACATCACCATAGTCTCCAACACACTTATTTATGTTAGCATGTAGAAGTACTCGATAATGTCCACTGATCCCCATGTTGACCTCAATTAAAGTATTATGACATCCAAGGGAATCAAAATGGGCATATAGGTTCATACCCATATTTTCTCTCTTAGTAGCTGAATTTAATAAAATGTAATCCCTTTCATAATCTTTGTTGCACATACGGCTACTCTAAATGTAAATTGCAGTAGTCAATACGGGGTTTCCAAGTGGTAGTCCGTTACAAAAGGAACATACAAGAATTTAAAATCCTCATGAATGCCAGACAATGGAGTTATTTGGTTGACAAAAAAACACATGATTTGGAACTTCATAAGAATTCCAAATTTCTACAAAGTTCTAGTATTTGATTACCTTAAACCCCTAGGTAACTGAGCATTCTTGCAAATCTGAATTACCAATAAACAACTTTGGCTAATTCACATGAAAACGAAAATTCATTAGAAAATATAAATTCTTAATCATCGTAAATTCCTAGAGCAACCCAAACAATCCCCTAAACTATTTGCCATATAAGTAGGGCAGAGGGTACCGTCTGTTCAACTGCCAGGAAAGCATACATCCAACTCAGCTGTTCAACAAGCTCAACAAAAAAGGCAGGCCAGCTTGACTATTGCAAAAAATCATATACAACCTATCCAAGAATCCAACATACAATTTCAGCACTTATACAAACTTGATACATAAGCAGATCTAGACCTCGTACACTGGACAACCTAATGACATGGTAAACTGGTTCAATTCCATCAAGTAGGGAAGTTTGGAAAAGCCTGGGAGAATTTACTAACCCAAGATTATCGTCGCGAAGGAGAAGCAAAGAAAGGAGATAGTTAAAACTAGCCAAAAGCACTTCCGCTTTTAAAACTTTACTGCATGATGCGCCTGTATTTCTCCTTTGGAAAGAAGAGCCCCTATATTTTCAATTTGAGGAAAGCAGCTCTACGTATCAGTAAGACAGTAACTTACAGCCAATAAAGAGTTAGGTGGCAGCTTCTGTGAGAAAATAAGTGAATAAAGACACTGCATCTTGCAAATGACAAGAGCGGAAATCTTCAGGAATCGGGGCAACAGCTACTGTATCGTAACAGCTCAACTGAATCTCACGTGTTGAGTTTTCGCCACTATCAGACAGGAGCAAACTACAGATCTCTTCAGACATCTTGGAATAGGCCACCCTGAGGCAAACAAAGATAATTGTTTACAATTTCATATCCAGCATAACATTTTATTATAGTTCAGAAACACTGAAAAAGGATACTTGAAACAAGAGACAAGAGAATCATAATCTTCAGTTTTATTCCTTTTACTTTTTAATTTTATTTCGATATCAACCAATGCATAGCTGAATAAGACAAATTGAAACCTGAATAAAAAAATAAAGATGCAGAAGATATAGGTTAATAAAACTAAAATTGCATGCCTTGCATCCCGGGGCAGTCTGCTTCCCAATACTTCCAAAGACTTGTTCAGGTGATGCAAGAACTCCCTACATGTAGCCTCTTTGCTCTTGAGGGAATCCTACAAGGAACCAGAAAAGAAAGTACATGTAATGCAAACTAGAAAGAAAGAGGATAAGATAAACATGCAGGGAAGAAATATCATATTTGCAATAATCAAAAGGACATAAAACTCTCCTTTGCCCCCTCCCTGATTGATTTAAAAAGAAGCACCCACAGGGATTAGGGAGGGAAGGTAGACTAATGTATGCACATAGCTTGTGCATCATAGATCCAGACAGTTCCCTCTGTCCCATAAAGTACATCATAGATCCACCATCGTTTTACTCAAAAAGAAAGTGTAAAGCATCAGTGGGACGGCCTAAAAAGGAAAACGTAAGATAACTAAGCAAGTCATTCCACTCTAGCCAAAAAACAAAAAGATAACTAAGCAAATCATTCTCAACAAAGTTTTCTTCCCTTTCTCCTCCTGTAAGTAACATAAGAGACTGGCAAACTACTTCAACGCAAGGCTAGCAAGCCAACTGGATGCCCATGACCTTCAAATTATGTTCCCAAGACAAATGGCTATCACAACTTCATAGACAAAGAAAACACACATCCAGGGGAAATGTAAATTTGCCAAGACACACGAGACATCCATTTCCAAGCGGCCATTAATATTTGAACCCCCCAAACGAAGTCCACGGAAAACCCTTCCTTTAGAAACCTCAGATTTGCAGAGAAAGGTGCCAAAGGAAACGGAGATTGATGTAAGGATTTCGCAAATGATTTTATAAGGATTTACAAGTAACTCACCAGATGAATCAACCAATCATATCCTTCTACTCACACAACTGGGAAACAAATCCTGAACAACATAGTAATGTCATCTAATTCACACTCTTGAGAGTTCCTCCTAAAGTATAAATTCCATGAAAAAATCTTGCCTACACTAAATTAAAATCTGAAAAGGGAAGCATGTCAAGTGGATATGTGATAAATACAAGAGAAGAGAACAAAAAGAAATGTTTTTTCCTGACACCGACTCCCCCCAGAACCTGATGTTAGATTCATGCCCTTTATCCTAAACCACCACAATAAAGAAACAAGCAGCCTGAGATACTTGACCATGGCCCTCCTTTGATATCCTCATGTAGAGGCAAATTAGCTACATGCTAGAGTTATACCCTTCTTATCTTCTGGATCTGCACTTTCCTAAATTTTGGGAGGCATACGAATACAAAGATTTCATATACATTGCAAAGTGTTAATTTAGTAAGAAATATATTCATTCCTGTGAATGAGCCAAAGACAGGTCTAAAAGCCATGTTCATCACACTGACACAAATCTACTTGTTTTGTTTTTCTTTTTTCTTGATCCGATCTCCTCCTACCAGACACCTGGCCTGCCTTTGAATCCTCAGGCAATCCTAAATATCAGCTATAGAAACAATCCCAGAATCTTTGACAGGGTTGCTACTATATGCAATGCATGAAAGATGGTTAAGAGTGGTGGAATATGGCCAGCTAAAACTTTGGTCATGGGAATTTAGCCATAAGTATTTAACTCTGTAGGTCACAATACATGCAAGCGTGAACACCATCTCAAGGGCATAAATAGGATTTCTCAACTCCCATAAGCCCCAACACCAAAAGGGAACGATTATTTAAAGAGAAAGGTAAACACAACGGAAGTGCGACATAGAGAAGATAACTTTTCATTTTTGACGGTGACTACTCAAAAATAGACATAAGGAACAATGCCAACTTGAATCAAAAAGCACATTGTCCAGATGATGAATGTACCAGATTATTATCATTGTCAACGCCCTTCAGAGAGCTTCTTAAGAGATAAAATGAAATATATACTCCAGCGCCCAAGTCCCAGTCATCAATCTCTGACTTGTGATCCTCCATTGAAGTTGCCAAGCTCCATATCTTCTGATCTTCGGCTGCATATGTGTAAAAACATCAGAAGGAAAATAATCCAACATTGACAAAGCCATTGTACAAGGTAGCAACATAGATGCTGCCACATAGCCAATTCTGAATAGTAACCACAAAGTACTGAGACTGAAAAATGACATCTGGAGAAATTCCAGACCAAAGCTTACACCAACATGGCTATGGAAGATCAAAAAGACATAATATGAAATAGAGCATATAAAATGTGATCATTTTTCCAAAAAGGAACTGAGATTATACAGTGTTATTCAATTTTATATCAAAACAGCTACGTAAGTCTAAGTATACTGATACAAACTAACACACATGAGCAAGCTATCTCAAGGCCTTACAAGCTAGGAATTGAATCATCCCACATTCAAATTAGACATTCTGACATAATTAGAAACTGAAGACATCCCAAAATAAAGGAGCTGAGGTATAGTAACAGATGATTATTTGACGATACTGTTCTCTTAATATTAACAAGGAACCATAGATCCTTGGATTCATCGGAAATGGACTAAATCATATTGCATAATGCCATCCAGTGAGGTTCAAGACCCCAGACAGTAAAAACTCACAGCACAAATTGATGAAGTCAGCTCTGTTGCAAGTGCACCAAAGAAGTAATATGTTGTTTTTCCCTATATTACTCGGACTTGGGAAAGTACATACGTCATACGATACAATACAGATCCCAGTGTCCGATCCTTCACTCAAAATATTCAAAATACGTGGACTGATTAATGGGTAGCTAGGGTTAAAGGATATGGGGACTGGGATAAAAAAAAAAAAACTACTTAACATTTTCTATTTCATCTCTCCTGCCAGCTGTGGCTTACATCTTGTCCTTCATCTCTCCTCCTCCCGTGGAAAGAAATGCTGGAATTAAGTTTTCCTGTTCTGATATTCTCTTCTTAATTGGATATGCCATCATGCACATGCAAAAGTATTCATAAATCTTATCCTACCAGTCACTGCAAACATGGTTGCGGTGTTGTGTCCAATGCCGTACCCGGCAAACACGGAATATGCATCCGGCCGTGTCCAAGAATCATAGGTTTTTCCAAACAAAAGAGAAAGATGCTGACAAATAAATAAGCAAAAGCAACACAACAAAAAAAAATCCTACAGTCCAATTTAGGCCAATGCTAATAACTGTAGCATTTGCTTGGCAAAAGGCAGTCATTTTTCATGCTTACTGCTTTGGATCAAACAACTTTTAGCATCAGCACAACTTTCAAAGATGTATGAATAACAATATTTACACCATTTCAAATAAAAAGCAGCAATGATCATAGTAAGAATCACAAGAGAGAAAGTTATAACCAAAATCGCCTATTAAACAGGAACGAGAGTGAGCAGAAAGGAAATCCGACATGTACAGAAAACAACAATTAATATTACCTGATAAAAATAAAGAATGAACAATCGAGGTTACGAAAATTGAATGAGCTTTTTGCCAACTTGCACATTCAATGTAGTGCTCTAGGGCCTTTGGAAGGTCACCATAGTATTCGAAGTACACAGCCTGCATTCAAAACAGAAAATAAAATTCAGAAATACTAGGGAGTAGCAGCAGAGACTGCAGATTGAAGACTTGAAAAGGGGGTTGGAAGCGCAAATAGGTTTACTAAATAGTACATATACCTTAGGAAAAAGGAGCTAGAAAGTTTTGGCAACCATTTCAGTGCGTAAATGTACAAGGAAAAGAAAATCCACTTGAGTATGGATAAACCTTAGTTTGCAAATGAAGGCAGAATTCTTTACTGTACTGCGGTACTGCCTGTCCACAACTTGAGAATGCCTTCATTCTGGGTTCGTAACCCTAATGATGTTTGAGACAAATAATGAAGAAATTGGGTGTTCTTGTTCGTGCTCACACTCCCATGAGTTTGTCTTGCTAGTGCTCTTTTCTTTAGTTTACTTTCACAGATTATGAGGCACTAACTAAAGCGTCACGGCTAAGAAGTCATATTAAGGGCTGGTTATGTCACTCATCTTTTCTCAGTAAGGCTATGCCTAACAGATTTAGTAGCAACATTCTACTCACTTTAAAAAGCTTGGAAGCCTCAACAGTTCAACTTATACTTGCACTGGTTAATTAATCTCATCTTCCTACAATATTCAGCCAACCTATTTGACCTTATATATGAAAAGAATTT
Source organism: Corrigiola litoralis (assembly GCA_901111285.1). Taxonomy (NCBI): domain Eukaryota; kingdom Viridiplantae; phylum Streptophyta; class Magnoliopsida; order Caryophyllales; family Caryophyllaceae; genus Corrigiola; species Corrigiola litoralis. The sequence goes on along the minus strand of CAAKMY010048330.1, from coordinate 5,261 downwards.
GAGTATTTTAAGCCTAAATGCATACACCCTTTTTGTAGCTTAATTATAACATGTATGTTCATTTCACGGATTTGTAGCAGCAAATTCAAATGTTACCAGCATCTAAGGTATGAAAGACTAGGCAATAACTTCATGAAGTACTTCAGAAGTTCCAGCAAGATTTCTATCCAGATTGTCACACATATAAAGAACATGCATATTAATCAGTTAACCAAAGAAAAGCATCCAGATGCCAGATACGTGTTTCAGGTGACGAAAGGCAAAACTACAGTTGCAAAAGAGCGGAGATTTAGTGGGTAAGGCTGCATCCAATCAGACCTCCCTGAGCCTGCCCAATGCGTTACTATATATGGTCTATCGGGGGTGATAAATGTAATTGTATTTGTAGCTGTTGTTGCTCTTGTTATAGAAGTTGAGAGAATTAAACTATTCGCCAATTTATTGTAGAACGTAGAAAACAGGAGCTTCCTCATATATTTATAGCCATACATGAATTCCAATTCATTCGTATTACATAAAAGCTTAAAACACAATTCGCAGTTCTCCTTAAAAAAGAATAATATAGTAAAACGTACCATAGCCTCATGCATCCACTGGGTTGGAACACCCAAGTCCTCAATAAACTTCTTCTGCTCTTCTTGAGAGCTCCAGGTTTCACAATACTGGAACAAAATTTCCCGGATGACTCTATAGTGTAAAAAAGGATAATCTTCACGATAGGGCATGTGGAGGACTACATATATAGCCCAATGGCATTTTCCTATGCATAGGAGCTGGGAAACATATGCCATATCGAGAATATGTAGATCTTTAGAACTAAAAGCATCAATAGCTTCGAGAATTTTACGCTGATGCCAAATCATATGATAATCAAGTGGATCATTGGTTGATGCAAAAGCACTGAACATAGATTTCAGGTCATTGAACTGACCACCTTCACTAGCGTGAAGCAGCATGAGATAATAAGCAAGGTCAAACCGTCCCTCTGTAGCAAGGTTAGCACGCTCTTCAACTGGTCCTTCGTCTATGTAAACAGGAACAGGATATGGAGCCTTCCCTTCGGTAAGAAGGTGTTGGTAAGTGTGGAATACAGCAGGCAAAGCAGTGCCTGGTGGTAATTCATACCACATCAATAGCCCCAAAAACCTTTTCCAGTCAATACTTTTACCACCCAAAGCACTGTGAATATTACCACAAAGCAATTCAAAAAGTTGTACTCTGTCCTCCTCAATAAATTTAAAGTCCATTCCATTTATTCTCCACAGGTCTAGTTGCTGACCAATATCAGCGCGATTCACCATAGAACCACCAGCCTCACTCAGTAAACAGGCCAGCCTCACATCCCCCCTAGAAGCAGCCAATTCAACAGCAGCATCTAACTGTCGCCCAGTCAGGAGAAGGAATATCTGCTGTAAATCATTGGAGTCATTCAAAAAGCTAACATCATCTTGCACCCGGTGGTAAACACACTCTTGTAACCAATAGCTGAACTCGGCCCTCCTCATCAAGGGGAGTGCTTCAAGGTCAAACTCTGAGCGCCCAACTTTTCCGTCTAGCATCATGTCTTCCTCCTGATCATCTACTCCAGACAAAGACTGTCCACCCGTCTCTCTCTCAGAGAAGAGTACCTTGATCAGCTCCCAAACCATTACTTGGTGCATCAAAGACAAACTAACAGAAGCCGGTAGACCTGGAACCTCAAGTTGTTTCTCAACTACATCTATATAGTGTCGACATATATCTGGGAGAACTATACGATCACACAGGACTTTCTGAAGGCCTAATCTGAATGATCCAATTTCAACTTCTTCTACTGTATGTTCCAGAGACTTGTACAGATCCAAAGGAGAATCCAAAAGCAAATCGACAGCTTCCTTTTTGACTTCACCATTTTCATCTCTTGTGACCTTATCAATTGCAACCTTTTCAAGAGTGATCACAGAAGACAACATACCTCTACGGTCATCACTACCCACAGGCATGCCACTGTGAATAAGAACACCATTCGGTCCCCAACCGACACGAAACGATCGACCCATAAACAACCCCGCATCAACCAGATTTCGTGAATGATAACCCGACACCGGTGTTTCATGCTCAGTCTCCAACTTAAAACCAGCCGCTTTCCCCACCCTCACAGGCAACCCTTTACTCTGCGGCGACAATAAAAGCGTCCCGGGCGCATTCACATCAAAATTGCTGGACTTATACTCAAGCAACGGTACTGGCGTCTTCCTAGGAGGAGGCGGGCTCGGTCTGTAATTCACCCTCAACCTCGAGTTAGAAAAAGGCGACTTCTCTCTCCGAAACGCTCCTCTCTCAATCTCATCCTCCTCTTCATCCTCACCCGAAAACATCACCATTCTCATCTCCCTCATCCTCTCCGGATCAAGCCCAAGATGAGCTGGCAACGAGTGCGACAACTCACCCCTACTCCCGCCCAAATCAAACCCATCCTCCTCCTCCTCCTCCCCCACACCACGACCACTCCCACCATTCATCTCAACGTCATCATCCTCACCCTCCCTCCTATCCGCGTCATCCATAACAATATCATCCTCATCATCCAAACTCAACCCGAACCGACTAAAATGCCCTACCCTAAACCTCCACTCCCCACTCCCCGGCTCAAACGACAAAAACTCCGCCCCTTGCCTCTCCGCACTCACCCTCAACCTATCCACCACCCTCCCAACCCCCTCCCCCTCCCCCTTCCGGACCCGCAACCGCAACGTAACAACGGCCGGCTTATTCAACCCGACCCCGACCCGCGGCTTAACCCTCTCATCCTCATAAACCACAACCTCGTGCCTCCTAAACCGCACAATCTCCCCCAAGTCCAAACCCCGAACATCGGTCTCGCCGATAAACCTCACACTCCCGTACCCCACCCGCCCCACCGTAAAGTCCCTGACCCTGCCGCAATACCCGGGGCACTCCCCCTCTAGTAATGCCAGTTTTTCTAGTGAGGGTACAGTGTAATAATCCTTGGCGCGTAACACTGGATAATACCCATCATTATAATTGTGGGTTTTTTGTTTCTTAAGCGGGGAAATGGGGAGGTAGTTAAATGAGCAGGGTAAAATGTCGCATTCCATTAAAAGATGAGGGGGACCAAACCTGAATGTGGGCCCCGCGGAGGTAGGGTTGCCGGAGACTTGCCGGAGACTTGCCGGAGAGTTGTCGGGTTTATGTTTAGGGTTTTAGTGAGTGAGTGAGTGTGTGAGGTTTTTCCGCGGAGAGGGGAGATGTTTGATTCCTTGTCTATTTTCCTACTAGTCTTTTTTTTTTTCATAAGGTTTGAGTAAGACTAGGAATGATAGGCCAACTGCAGCTATTGGGTGCGATTGGAGAGCCACTCACAAAAAGACAAAAAAAAAAAATTACCCCACTATCCCTAC
>CAAKMY010048326.1:0-10982 GCA_901111285.1 Corrigiola litoralis | reverse complement strand
CCAAAATTAACTTTTCATTTTTTACGGGGACCAAGTAAAAAAAATTAACAGATTTTACGTATTTTAAAAAAAAATTCCTCAAATATTTGCAAAAATACCAAAAGTTGACGGGGACCGGGGCTCCCTTGGGTCCCCCCTAGTTCCGCCACTGATATCAATGATTCTGTGTTATGATGAAGCACTGCCTGGGATTTTCTCTTTTTCTCTTCTTTCCTATGTTACATTGTAATTTTGCCCTTCAGTAGGTTAACCTCAAAGCTTTTAATTGATGAATTGGCTTCTCGCTGCTTGTTGCATAACTGCATATCTAATCTCAAGGCAAAGTGCATTTCCAGCACTGATTTCGCAGACAATGGCAGTGATAAAAAACCAGTAACTACACAGTGACTCAGAACTTACACTATTTACAAACATCATCTTACCCATACAAGATAGAAACTACAAGAAAAGAAATCGTGGATATAACTGATTACAGGGAGGAGACCTACTCTGGAAATACTGCTCCTAAATCGACATAAACCACAACTTAGCAGATCAAAAATATATGCCAGTGGAGAGAGAGAAAATAAGTCTTGCATAGCCTTTTGTTTATCTCCAGCTGCTGCCTCCCTCTACCATTGGAGATGGGTTTGTCTGTTTGTTAGCATTTTGTTTTTGAACAAGTCATCAATCCGAGATTAGTTCTACACACGTGTCGTCAGGCTAATGGTGAGCGGTTAAGCTGCAATATGTGTGTCCTCAAGCTAAAATCTTTTACCTGCTTCAGAAATGATTCAATAGAAAATAAGTATCATCATATCTTCACTACCAAGCCATACTCAAGATTAGACAAGTTAGAGAATCTAACCTGCATGGCTGTTAACATGGATAATACTTCTTTGGATTTTTCTAGCAACATCCGTTCCTTGGCAGCAACACTTGATAGTTCAGCCATCAAGGAATTCGCATCTTCCACCTACAAATGGTGCAACATTATGAGTTACCACTATAGCGAGTATAATGGGGCAATCAGCAAACTATGTCCAGGGAACCCGTAATGTTTTTCGTAGACCACGACAATCTTGGTTTAATTGACTTCTGAACTTCAGCTCTCCTTTGTTAGTCTCAAAAACCCTCCCCTTTGCTTTTCTACTAAATTCATAGAGTAAAACCTTCATGAACAAACTAACAAGTACCATCAAGTCTTTGATCCAAGAGTGATGCCATCCATCAATCAAAGAACAGAACTTATTCCCTTATTAGTCATTAAGATCGCCATTATGACTTATTTCACCAGACAATGAAACCAGCTGTGCATATGAAGAAGGTTTACCAAGACACAAAATTACCCGATCAAAAAATGACAAGTATTTTGCCAAACACTTGAATACATTCAAAATTGGAGAGATTGGGACTTTGGGAGTCAAACCTCTCTCCGTTTCGGATACCCTCTCCTCCCTCCCCTCCCCTGCCCTCCCCCTCTTCTTCTGTCCGTTTCATTTCACTCCAATTTTCTTATTGATACACATAGTGTCTCACTTAGTGTGCATATCACATTGGGAGGAAAAGATGAAACCAAAAGTCATTAAGAGAGTTGTTATATCTCTTTCAAATGTACTCCCTTATTTTGAAAAAAAATGTTATTTCCCTTTTACGCAGATAAAAGCAAACCCAAAAAGATGTAGCAACAAACACAGCATGGCTATATACACAGACAGTGATGTAGGAACATACACATTCATCTTTATACACACAAGGGTACTCAAGGTCTAGCATATTTATGTTAATGAACTGCAATTTTCAAAATTAACATTGAAAGTTTTATGGTGGGTCTTCTTTTTACCTGGGAGGATAACACGAGATCAATTCTTACTTATTCTAACATAACAGCAGGGATATAATTGATCCAACTGTAACTATGCGAGTATGCCATGTAAAGTAATAAATTGGAGCCTGAGAATTTTTGTGCATTTGAACGCATATTGGGTGTATCCACTGTCCAGTACACATCAACATATATTAACAGGTGGCAAAATCTGACTATTGGCTCTGTGCATGCCTACCGGCTACCACACAACTGGGGCTACAACATCAGTTTCAAAATCATCACAAGGATACCTTTTTGACCTTAAAGTGCTACATCCTCATCTCAAAATTACTATGGTTTCTTAGTAATTTATAGCATAAAAAAGGCACGGGATACCATACTTACTGCCCTAGTAGGCTAGTAACTATGCACACACTTGTCCAAACTATTTCATTTCATAGAACTGGTGTACACCCGGTCTATTTCCTTAACTTAAACAGCCAAGTCCCAAAGCCAAAGCCATATACTCTGAAGAATAAAATGTGTATACTTCACACATTATCCTCTTAGCCACTTTCTAAGGAGGAATATGTGAAGAGAAAAAAAATACACATTTGCAGATTATCCAATTGCAGCGACCCTATCCTTTAGTGCCAATAAAATAAAACATTAACCAGTTCCTCGTTCAGTCTTCTTTCCTAGGTTTGTTTCTCCTCCAATAAGACCTTATAGACACCAACTACAGGCCTCCCGGGGACTTGATTCCTTTCCTGTTCAGTATTTATTTTCTGCTTAGTGGTGAATGAGAATAAGCAGGATCAGGAGCTCACAAGAATAGCACCGAAATCGATCCAGTACATAGGAACCCAGCTAAAGGCGGCAAATTTGTGAATAAGACAATTGAATGTTTACAATCACTCATTTCTGTTGTCCTCTAATATTTATATTCCTACCTTACACATTTCTTTATCTATTTGACATGTGCCTTTTACGCGGGAAAAATTAATTATGGTGAACTTGACAACCACTCAGACAAACACCTTGGGTTTGCATTATCCAAGCTCATTCAAGCTTTAGAAGCCAAACCATTTCAACATAAGTGGAACATATGAAGGAAGAGACATACCTTTGTTAAGAGAGAACATGTTGAGGAGGCCATAGACTGCATTACATCAACAGCTGAACTAACTGCTTCCTTCACACTCTGGACATCAGCCTGTAACAACAGAGACAATAAAAGACAGATCATTACGGAGCTCCACAATGCCATTCTTCATGCACTTTTATATATAAGTTGATTTAACAACATACAGTTACTCCTCCAACGACTGGAAGGCGGAGGGTGCTGGCCTTCAAAGCCTCAATAAGTCCTTGAAGAGAACTGGAATGGTCTTCATCTAGAAGCGACCACTCTTCCAAATATGCGATCTAAATTCATGGAAAATCACAAGAGAATCAGTTCCTTAAACTTAGCCGGTGACACCAAAATAGCACATCGCCACAAAGTTCATGGGTCACGACTCACAAGACATTAAATGCAAACAAAAGGACCCAAAAATCATGTAAATTATATAGAAATTTCTTATATGCCATATTCTTTTAAATAATTTACAAAATCAATTAATGGTAAAATGATAATACCTGTGATTTTGGAGCTCTTGGCATATTGGAAACAAAACCAAAGGTTTACTAATTGCAAATCAAAAAAGGGTCCCCCACAAGCGGGATAAGGTTGTTTCTAATTGATTCTTGAGATAAAGTGCATTAACCAGATATTACTCAATTATAGTGGAAGGGTACACGAATTTATGTGCCATTTTAATTCGTGGTTAATGACACGCTTAGTTTCATGGATTTACGAGCATAGGGTTTTTATGAGCACTTCCAAATTGACAATGAGATTGAAGATGTTTCATGGTTAAGGACATGTAGGAGTAAATTCTTACTTGTCCCCGGAGAATGGAACTCAGCTTCAGCTTTTGCCTTAGCAGCTGCACTTGTGTTCTTTTGTGTCTGACAGAATCACGTAGAGAACTTAATGTAATCCATGCATTCCACAGATTTTTCTGAAACATCCAGATTACCAATTTAGAACAAACTACAAAATACACAAGCAGAAATAGTTGTACATAAATCAAACATACTAAATCGATACTTTTTTTAACAGGTAATTAGGAGTGCATAAAAGAGGCCCCAAGGGAGTGATACCCATAAGCAAAAGAAGGGTAAATACCCTAAACAAAAAAAGGGTAACATGCAATATCCAATACAATCTAGGCAACATCTGAGAAATCAGATAAAGTCACATTAGATTCATCCTCATCCTTGTGGTTGTAATCAAGGAAAGCCACACAGAAGAAGTCGTCAAGAGTAAAAGACAACCACCACGCACATGTTTATGTAGAGATGACCTGGACCATCTAGACTGATACAAATCTAAAACTTAGGTACCACAATTTTGTCTAAGCATGCCATTTATTCTGATTGGCTGATAGATAATATTTAACAATACAATGCATTTATTCCTCGTGATTCACTTACCCATAATATCATCTATACGGCAATTAGAAATAGTAGCAAATGCTGTGGTACAGAATTGTGGGACAGAAAATTGGACTCCACGGACACAGTACTGTTAAAGATTTTACAGAAAGGCATCGATTGATTAGCATATTCATTTCGAATCTTTGCTGGTAAGGCATAGAAACTAATTTCATGCTATAACCTTTATTCAAGACAGACAAATTATGTAGGAACACATTCATAATGGGAAAACAAAGTTGACCCAACTGAAGAAAACATCCTTGCTAGGAAATCCTTTCAACTGAGGAAATCCAAGCCTTTGACAGCCAATATATCTGTCATCTATCTCTCATTATGAGATAGCTCCTTCCCCTGGTAGTACATCTACTGCAAGGAGAATTGAGTCAGCCTGGGGAAATATTTGGATTATGGCCTACTGAAATGGCTAGGTTTAGGATAAGGAGAGGAACCTCTTTTGAGGATTACTTCATTATGATCAGCAATTATAGATATAAAGATCTTCTGCTGGGAGCGAGAATATCCTTAGCTTCCTAATGGGTAAAAAAGCTGTCATTGCTTCTCAAAATATTAGACTTACTGTAGCAAGATGCCAAGATTGTAAAGTTACTGTAGCAATTAGAAAGTCCTTGAGTAGTCGTCGATTCGGGCCTGTGCTTCAAAACTATTTGTTCTGGGCTGCATTAGATAAATTCAACTATTGTGTAACAAAATTAGAAAATAGGGTATTGACGGAAACACGGAATATAAACTTGTAGTATGTGCAGCAAGTTATGCTCCTCAATCCTAACTTTTTTTTTATCAGGAACATGTTTTAGCCTGTCTCCAAATCCCATAGTTCCACAATACAATGTACTCCGTATTTCATAGAGTAAGGCAGCTTAATGTCTTAACAGTTCCAGTCCCACTTGGTATCACCATAATGCCTTGGGGCATACACATGAAATTGACTGACACAGGAGCTAAAATTGCCACAGTTCCATTTGGTATCACCATAAGGCCTAGGGGCTTAAACATGAGATTGGCTGACGCAGGAGCTTAAATTGCCAAAGTCCCACTTGGTATCACCAAAAGGCTGTTTTCTTCTATGCAATTCACAAAAATTGGAATGAACAGAACAACAAATGTCTTGGACACAAAATCAAACAGCCTGATGGCATTCTAAGAACCAACTGTCCGTTTGTAATATGAATTTTCAGGTTTAGACACTGACTTAAGGTTAATTACTAACTACTGAAGTAGACGCTCAGTATGAGATTTCACAAGAAAGCTTAATTCAACTTCCTTGGTTTAAGGACAGTTTCAACTTTCAACAATGGACCACACATTCACTATGCAACAGAAATACTTCAAGACACAGAGCATCAAGAACCGTACAGGGTTACATAATAAAGTATCAAAACAAGAAAAAAAGAGGGTTGACAGGAAATAGAGTTCAGCACCCATTTTCTTCTAAAAAGTACTGTAAGATAACTATACGAACCCATAATCTTGAAAATAAGAATAGCTCCCGCCTAGAAACAAATCTTACACCCAAATCTTTTATCAAAGTCTACTTAATCCAGTTGTACAAGTTGTCATGACCTCAAGCCTCAAATTTTCACCTGTCTAGGTAGTCACTTCTCTATCCTTCAAAGCAGGCAAAGAAAAGCCACCTTATTAGAGGAGAGGAAACCTTAGACTACTAGGCTTTTAGACAAAATCAGTCTACAAAAGAGTATCTTTGAAAATAATAGGCTTCACTTTCACCTAACATCTGTTAAAGGTGACCCCTTTACTTTTACTGCATCTGACGGGTCTAAGACAGCTACCTATGCCCATACGGAGGTCATACAGGAGCATACCCCATTCTTTTTTTACTATATAACAAACAGGAGCAGACTTTTAACACACTGAATGAACTCCAGACTAGAAAAATGCTCATTGCATGAACATGAGACTTGTCCAACAACTCATCATAATAGAATGTTTCCAAGGAAGTGAACGCATGGTGAGGCAGGAAACGAAGAGTCTATGGAAACCAAAATTGGAACATAGGATATATTAATAGTACACAACTCCAAAAGTTCCCGTAGGAAATTCCTGCATAATGTAGTTGCTGCATTTCACTGCATTAACTAGGAAATTAAGTGATGACCCTTGGACAATTATATGCTGGTCAAACTTTGACGAAAAAGGAAAAGCAAGGGCTGAGAAATGAAAAAAAAATATAAAAAAAAAATAGGAAGGTAGCAATATTGCAGACTCCAAATTCCAGAGGAGGTAAGATTTGTCAATGAAACCTGTTGTAAAAGGTTTTCACGGAAGTTAATGCGTATTAAAAGTTTGCAAGTGCAACAACTTCCCAGATTCTACCCTCAAAATCAAGAAAACAGAAAGGAGAAGGTGATCTACATTAACAGTTAAGAAAGGATTTCATGACTGAGAAATAAACAACTAAAGAAAAAGATCTAATGCACAAGGGCCACCTCATAAGATGTGACGGCAACAGTGCAGCCAGAGGCTCGCCCTAGCAACATGCTCTACCCTAATCTAGTTCTGCCAATTTAATGTTGTCTTTAAGACATGGAAATTTCTCGGTGGGGCAAACCTTAGCATAGGATTTGGTAACTTCCCTCTAGTCCCCTTAACGCATTATGTCTTTTGCCATCCCCTTAAATACTGCATGAAAGAGAAATTGCATTTATCCAAATATCCAGATTTTCCATAAGAGTGGGACCTTTTCTTTGTAATATACAAAGATAGGCTGCAACACATGACAAGAATCGGGACTGCATATGCGCCTGTCTTCCTAACTCAGATCTTATGCAGAATATGATTTCACGGTGGAGGTATCCCAAAAATAATCCTCACAATATCCCTATTTTTACAGAGAGCAGTTGGTCTGTCGCTGTCACACTAAAATGTAGCGCACGAGCATTGTATAAATAGCAAAAAAGCCTTCTTCAATTTCCACACAGTTATACATTAAGAATTAGGATGCCTTATAAAGACATATAAGGCCAAGATTTGTAGTATTCAGTAGCCTCGACTCATGTCTATGATTTCCAGAGAATGTATAACACTAATGCATTATAAGAAAACCTATCCGAAACAAGACCAGTATACATCATCATTCTTCTGACAAATTTCAGACAACTTAACTTTTTTTATAGGTCGATTCAGATGATTGAACTGCTAAAATACTTTACCATTGCCCTTCCAAGTGGATCCCCAACAATCTGAATAATTCAACAAACTTTACCGACTAAATAAGTTTTCTTGATTCCCTTTTTATGAGTGTCGATGAGCTTTATGCCGCTATTTGAGGAAATGCTTATAAAAGAATTCTCTCCCCTTTAATATATCATATTAAATTCAGAAAGGGTGAGATTTACATAGAAATATTATCAAGAAGCTATCCCGTATTGAGAAAAAAAATGTTCAACAAAAAAAAACGAAAGTATAGACAAGGAAAAATATACCTCAGCACTTTGTCTTTGCACAGACAAGGCAGCCTCGGCTCTGGCATTTACAAACCGCCACTGCAACTGTCTGTTGTAAAGAAGTCTCAAATGGTGGGCATCAACAATTCGGTTCTCCCCGACCTTTCCCCTTCGAACATCAACCGCGAAGCTCAGCACAGATGGCGCGTCCCAAGGGCTACCGCACAAGGAGCTACCAATTGAACTTCTCACCCGAGATGGACTAAGTCCCCTCATAGGTGATGGTGCTGATGGGGTCATAAGTTTACTAGGTGATGCTGCCCTGGTAGCTCCGCGAATAGGAGATGACATCGCTCTGGGAGACGACATAGGCCCATCACTAAACTTTCTTGACTGACTCAACTTCGGAGGCGCGACAAATTTCGATGTAGGACTCGATGACAACCCCAATCCTGGTTCCTGTAGTCGCCTTAACCGCATATTAGTCTCCTGCCAAAACTTTGCCGAGACCGCACGGGGCCCGCTTCGCCCCTGGGACCCAGCATTCATTTCCTGCGCTCCGGAAGTGCTACCGGAGGAAACACTCTCTGTATCTGAAGCAGTAAGATCAGAAGGCACAGAAGACTCATTTGCAGAATTAGCATCAACGGCACTGCGAATTCCAGTCAAAACATCCCCATTCCCTGAATCGAGGTTCAATATCCCATCAAACGACCCCCTTCTACTCTCATCCAACAACGAATCCTGCAATGCCCTAGCCACCACACCAGATCCAAGAAAATCCTTACCCTCATTGTTAGAATAATCCAAACTCCTCGTAAGCATATTAAACTGCCTCGTTCTAGCAGGCCACCTCTGCTGATCACCAGGCTTCGACCCCGAATTCAACCTCTCAGCCTCACCTCCCCCACCACCTCCCCCTCCATCAACCTTTCCCCTCAAAGGAGTACCCCTCCGCCTATCCGGTGTCGCCTTCCTAGCATTACCACCACCACCACCACCCTGACTCACAGCCTTAGTCTTACTAATCGGGAGCGAAAACGCCTCCCCTTGGAAAGACACAGACAAACTCCTAGTAGAGGTCACAAGCAGCCTAGTAGCAGCAGAAATTTCACCAGCATTTCCCACAGGGACCGGTTTCGGCGTCACGGATCGCCTCCTATCCACAGACTGTGACCTCCTAGGGGTTGATGAACTCCTAACATTACTCCCACCACCACCAACACCACCACCACCACTACTCCTAGACACTAAAGGGGAAGGAAACCGCCTCGACGACGACGAACTCGCAGTCGAACTAGTCGTATTAGTCGTACTAGTATTAGTTGTTGCTGTACTACTAATGCTATTTGAAGAAGAAGGGGACATAGACATATACCTTGAAGGAACATCCCACCCTCTAACCCTCCTTTGTTGCTGTTGATGATTATGGTGTTGGTGGGCCCCATTCTCCCTCTCTGAAGGCAACAATGGCGGCCTCGAATTCCCTGCGTTCTGATTGGTCCTTTGCTGAGGTGTCAAAACAGTTGAAATGGCAGCCACCATTATCATCAAACAAATCACACTCTCACATAATCACATTGTCAATAACACTTACCAAAAACCCTAGTAAAAAAAATGCTCACAACCATGTACTTAAATCACAATAAAGGTCCAAACTTTGATGAAATTTGGCAAAACTGAGAGATACCCAGATGAGTATTACACTAGATTTACCAATCCCAACCCCCAAAACAAGACTTTCTTGAGGAAATATTTATCAGAAATTATCAAAGAAACAGTGTTTTTTGCACAGAAAAAAAGAAAGGGGTGTTATGAAAAAGGTGGTAGATTTAATGGTTTATTCAGTTAGTTTGTTTAGGGGACAAGAGAAGGGGAGTTTGCTGGGTAGAGAGTGAAGAGTGGGGTCGGTGAGACATAAAAGGTAGCAAACAGTGAGTGAGTGAGTTTTTATTTTAGTTTGGGTTGTAGTGAATCTTTGGAGAGACGTTACGTTAATGACAGTTCTATTTTGCTTATAATTAGTGTCATCTATTGACATGACTATGGTTTTTCCCATTAAAGATCATGGTTTTTGGGAGTATTACAATGTTGTATTGTATATTTGTATTGTATTGTATTGTATTGACAGGGACCTTCTTCACCTTCTATACCCTTGTGCAGCCTTTCCATGTATACACCAACACCAAGAGATAAACAATGGAGTATCAATATGTATGAGTGAGTATCTGACCTTCTTTTTTACCTCTATTGTTGTTAAATCATTATTGGTATCACTATCTACTTATCTAGGTTTCTTTTAACTCGATCGGGTGGAGTTTTCTTGTAGAAGCATTTCCAATTTTAGCTCTATCAAATTGGAGTCTTTTATTTGAGTTTGATCCAAGTTAGTTAAATTTCGTATACATATCGTTAACTTTAGAATAATTATATTTTTGTTAGTTTGATGCTCTGTGTTTTGAATGATCCAAGCTTAATGCCCGAAATTTTACAAGTATTTTTTTTTTTAGCAGCAGACTAAACAAACAAAGAGCAAAGTAAATAAACCAAAAGAGAACTAAAGAGTACTGCGTCTGGAAGTGATAGCCGTCCTTGTCAAAAGAGCAAGAATGTGTGCTGCATCAACGCAATCTCTAGCAACTCTCTGGTGAATTGTCCATTGTATTGTGCCAAGGCAAGCATAAGCTTCATCTGCAAGGCTATTAGCAAAATATCCTACCGTGACATCGCTGCCTAACTTTGTATTTCTATCACCACTCCAAATTACCCACGCAGCAGTAGCCTTGAATTGGGAAGCTTTTCGAGAGCTATCAACCTCAATTAGTAAGCCTTGATCATATTGGTAGTTAAATATATCAAATCTTAGTAGATTAACTCTTGTTAATCCAGGCGGCCAAAGATTGACTTGCTGACTAGCGTTTGTAAACATGCCTCGTGTAACACCCCAACCCCTTGCGGGCTGGTCAATGTCAGCAAATGTGGCTCTCCAGGCTGTGTACAGACCTCACTGTACCAACACTGGTCTTTTCAGTGCATTTTGGCCTCACTTGTGCACACCTGAGAAAACTTTCCAAGAGGTCACCCATCCTTGTACTACTCCCAACCAAGCACGCTTAACTGTGGAGTTTCTAAGTAAATGGGCACCATGAAAAGAAGTTGCAACTTGTTGGTATGAGTAGTACTATCAATCCATTTAAGCACTCATCAACTATCAATCTCAAATGTGGGGT
>CAAKMY010048323.1:0-13078 GCA_901111285.1 Corrigiola litoralis | reverse complement strand
TTTTTTGGGACTTTTTCAGAATATTTGAATTAACTTTTTTCGAATTTGGAATTTTAATTGCGAATATTGTCAATTTGCGAGGGAGGGAAGCTTCATTCCTTTAATAATGCAAAAAAAAGCCGTTGCATATGAAAATAACCATTAGTTGACCGTTAAAATGGCAGGTCAATAGCATTAATGACTAAGCTAACGGTTTTTCTAACACCGTTTAGCTTTGGTGCACTAAATTGGATCAAGTATGAATTTTTGAGGTCACTAAAGTGGGATTAGTTATAACTGAGGGCACAAAAGTGGGAATAAGCCAAACCTCAGGGCACTAAAGTGGAAATTTTCCTAAAACTATTAGAAACTAAAAACCCAAAACTGCAAACTGCAGTGATACCGAACGAGCCCTTGCTAGATACAATTTGCCCCAAATTAAAAGTTGACTGGATTGTTTTTTTTTTTTTTTGGTCTGAATTGAGCGGTTGATATATAGCTCCGGTCTTGAAAACCGGCAAAGTCGCCAATAAGAATCGAGCCCCTTACCTCAGGTTTGGGGCAAGAGAGCTCTAACCATTTGAGTTAATAAAAAGTTGACATGTTATATTGGGCATGTTCTTTACATTGTTTTTTATTTTATTTTCATCAAAGTTTAGAAAAATACAAAAATTTAAGAAAAGTTTAATTGGAACATCTAAATATTTGACAATTTCACTTAGTTACAAGTTGACTTAAGTAATTACTTTCATTAATACTATAAAAACATGACCAATTTAAGCAAAAAGAAACTAATTAAATACAATCTAATTTATGATAAAAATAGACGGGTTCCTACAAAATTTTCATCGAGTCTCAAAAATAAAAATCACTTTTAGAGAGAAGTATTAATTCTCCAAACTCGCACATAATTATATACTTTTTACTATTTTTTTTTTCGTGAAAACTCTTTACTATGTAATGATAATGCTTTGAATCAAACACATCTCGTATGTTGTTAAATCCTTTTGTATTATTATTTTTTGTTGTCAAAGCCGTTTTATGTTATTTGCTAATTGATTTACTTGCCACTTGTTAGATCCGAACTTGCTCTTCCCTTATTCATATTTTTGCCTAACTTTTGTACGTGTTTTTCAACCCAAAAGTTATAAGCTTGGCCAAACACCATGTTTTTAAAAAGCCCAAAACTGTTTTAAAAAAATCCAAGAAACACTTTTAGACTCCAAAAACATAAGCACCAAATTGGAGCTTTTTGTTTTGTTTCTCCCAAAAACTCTTCACTTTATGGGAACTTTTCCTATATCCCTAAAAAGGCTCCCACAATCTCCCAAAATTGAATCATATTTTTGTAGCCAAGTCATAATGCTCATTTAATGGTCAATGACAAATATGATATTAATATCGTTATTTAGTCTTTTATAAGACGATTTACTTTCATATTTCTATTGAGGTTATATAAATCATCTCTCTCAAAAGCGTGTCTTGTTAACTATCCCATGTTCTTTCATGTGTCATATTAACTTTACACACCACTAGAATTATTTTTAACATGTAAATTAAACAATCTAAATCCATACCCAGAACACTTAGATCAACAGGTAAGGGGTTGTTTAGCTTAACCAAAGATTTCAAATTCGAAACTCTGATAATATAGCTCTATTAAAACTCAGAGAGAGAATTTGCCGCACTAATATTGCTACCAGGCTCGAATCCTCCATTAATAAAAAGATGTAACACTAATTAGAATGGCAACCCAACAATTAACAAAGAGCAAAGATATTTTTGTACATGACCCACCTAACAAGGTAAGGGGTAAGTATCTTTTTGAGAGTCAATTAAGTTATTGAGTTCAGTTTGTACTTATCGTAGAAAGACAAGAAAAAAACACATTTAAAATGCATCTACAGCACGTGGGATAATGCCTTTATTAGAAAAATATACAAGATTCTTGTATCAGACCTGCCATCCACTCATGATGACCCACTTGTGATGACTTAACAGTTTAACACTTTAACTAGACACTGATTGTGGAGTTAATGTCATGTAAAAAGGTATAAAAAAATTGTCACATCTCACCATCAAAGATGCGTCACTCATATTTCTACCTATATATGTTTATGTAACGTTTGAGGTCTAAAATTAACACACACCATTTTTATTAAGTGTGTGCATAGTATATCATAAGTTTATGATCAAATATGTTGTGTAACAATTTTTTTTACTAGTCATTTCACATTAGTTAGATATAAGGTTGCGTACATTTTGAACCTCCTTAAAGTTCGCCTAGAGCGGGATCCATATTGGGTTGTTGTTGTCGTTTTCGAGACATTTTAACACTGAAAGGTCCAGTTTTTTTGTGACAAAATCATGGGGTTTTCCAAGTGGGTGTTGTTGTTCTTGTCTCTTCATTTCTTGCTTGCAAGAACTGAGCTTTCATTGACCTCAAATGAAGTTGAGGATATTCCAAAGTTTTTCCTGAATCAGGCTAAGAGTAGTGAGGTGTTTGACTGGATGGTGAAGATTAGGAGGAAGTTGCATGAGAATCCTGAACTTGGGTTTGAGGAATTTGAGACTAGTAAGCTTATCAGGGAGGAATTAGATAATTTGGGTGTGAAGTATAAACATCCAGTTGCTGTTACTGGTGTTGTTGCATATATTGGTACTGGGGAGGCTCCTTTTGTGGCTTTGAGAGCAGATATGGATGCTCTTCCTATTCAGGTATGATGAATTTCTTGCTAAGATTTGATTGATGTTTGCATTTGTGTGTAGTGTGGCTTTGTGGAATTGTAGAAATAAAGTTTGGGAATGTAATGTTTGTTGTAAATCAATATCATGAGCTCTCAAATTGGTGGGATTGTATTTGTATAAGATTGATTGCCATTGTACATAATTGTTTATCAAGGCGATGTATTTGCTTGATCTCCCCAAACATTTTGCTATGGTGGAGTGCTGACCATTTTTTGTTGGTGTTGACTTTGATATGTCTTATATGGTCTGCATTGAAGAGTATTAAATTACTTAGGTTTGTACTGATTGAGGAAATGTGTGTACTTTATGCACCTGAGAAGATGAGATGTGGGGGATATCCTTGGTAGGTGAATCTTATTGGTGGTTCTGAATTTTGTAGGAAATGGTGGAGTGGGAACACAAGAGTAAAGTACCTGGGAAAATGCATGCTTGTGGACATGATGCTCATGTTGCTATGCTACTTGGTGCAGCAAGGATCCTCCAAGAGAATCGAAACAAAATCCAGGTTAGTTTTTGGTGAATGTTACTGTTTCTAAGAATGTTGCTCTTGAATGCTGCGGTTCTGTTGCCCTGTGCAAGATTAATAAAGTTATTAGATTATGTATGTATTGTGGTCTCTGAGTGATATATTGAGCAGTCAGGCCAACAGTCAGATTTGATTGTATCCAGGACAGTACATTGGTCATTCAGTCGTTTGTAATATGTGATTAACAAAGTTTATCAGGAAAATATCTATAAACTGCTTGAAATTGCTCTTTATTATCCATAGCAGCATGTCTTAACCAATTGCATTTTTGGTAATGCTAGTTTGGAGCATGTTGCACCATGTTCTTAAGTTTATGCATTTTTGGCAGAGTTTGACATGTTTGGAGCATGTTGCACCATGTTCTCAAGTTTATGCATGTTCGGAGCATGTTGCACAATGTTCTCAAATTAATGCATTTGGGATAATGCTAGACCTTTTTGGAGCATTTGTACCCTTGACTATGTCCTAAAGTACAACATCAAAGTCATTTAGGAATCATTCATTCCATTGACAATGATATCGTCACTAGAACACATATTATGCTGCTATATCTTGAAAAGTTTTAATCGAGTATCTGATTGGTTATTTGTAAGAATATTTTGGTTAGAACAAGATCTTACTGTCTGCTGTCCATGACTGAATTAAAATTGACAACAGTATTTGCTGCATATTTGCATTCTTGGAAATGATGGATAAAGGTGTGACAATTAGCTGATAGATCGTAGGAAATTTCTGACATCTTCATGCTCGTGCATATGTCCCTTATTACCTCTCACATAAGTTCCTGGACTAAACTTACAGGGAACAGTCGTTCTGGTTTTCCAACCTGGGGAGGAAGGATATGGTGGTTCCAAGAAAATGATTGAGGCTGGAGCATTGGAGAATGTTGAAGCCATCTTTGCGTTGCATGTCAATTCTGACTTGCCTGTAGGTCAAGTGTCCGGCAGGTCTGGCCCACTCTTGGCTGGAAGTGGATTTTTTCAGGCTGTGATCAACGGAAAGGGCGGTCATGCTGCCATTCCTCATCACTCAGTGGACCCCATATTGGCTGCTTCCAATGTGATAGTCAGCTTACAGCATATTGTTTCGCGTGAAGCTGATCCCCTTGATTCACAGGTAAACTGTTCTCTTTCAGACTTGGGTACTGTTATTGATTGTTATATTGGGTTAATTCACTCTACATTATAATGAAGCTCAATTTAAAAAGCACTAAATTTTAAAATAGTATGGTGCTTATGATCCTTTGATCATAAGTATTTCTCTGGATGAGCTGTAAAAATTGATATGTGGAATTCCCTGGATTTGTGTAGAACTGTTGCATTTTAAGCCAGGAATTTTGCCACTCGGTTTTATCTGTAAAACAAATGAAATATTGGCTTTGTGAGAGGATTGAAGATTAACACTAAAATTCGATATCTTAAGCTCTCTCCTCCCAAGGGATGTATGACATTCTTTATAAATCTTCTCTAGCACCAAGTTTTCTACACCTTCAATATAGAACATGGGTTATCGTTATGATTTTACTCCTGTTAACACCTAGTAGTATCGACTACATTCAAGTGTAATTCACCTGACAACCTGGTTTCTCTGTCTTCGATACAGCTTTGCCTTCAGTAGAATGATCTTTAATTTGTTGAAGGGTTTTAGGAATCATTTGTTAATTGTAAAATGGGTACTCTTTGCTCAATTTGACCACTTATATAACAATTAATGAGAATTGCTGAAGCAGAGCTGCAGTATGGAACATAAATACTGCGCATCTCACAGAGATAGTGAAGTCGGTATATATGCAATTGGAATTCTTTGCACCTAGGCTTACAAGTGGAACTGTGGGAGCATCAGAATACCGAATACATACTTCATAGAAGACTTTATCTTATCTTTTTTTTTTAGTATCTTGATGTATCCTACTGAAGTATTGACATACTTACAGAATTTGATCTTTGTTTTAGTGGTCTTGCCAAAAGTCCTAAAAATAAGTCACTCGCAGGTTGTAACAGTTGGAAAGTTCCAGGGAGGTGAAGCCTTCAATGTCATACCAGATTCTGTTATCATCGGTGGTACATTCCGAGCTTTGTTGAAGTCAAGTCTTTTGCAACTCAAACAAAGAATTGAGGAGGTAAAGTTTGCAGCATCTCGCTCTAACTACTATGATACTCGATTGTTGTTCAAATTAGACTTAAGACGTCTTCAAATGAGGATTTTGAGCACTTCCTACTGGACGTTAGAATAATGGAGAGCCTTTAAGTGCATGTGCTGCAAACCTGCAACTAGTTCAGTATGAGAGCTTAATCATCTGTGTGCTTAAAAGTTAAAAAAAGAGGAAGGGGGACCCCAAGAGTTGAATATATGAACTATGAAAGGCCTTGTTACGTGACAGGTATGGTGTGCCTCCTGACTGATGTAATACTATGTGTAGAAATAACATGAAACAGCCACACTTGCTACTATAATTGGCCCTGTATAGTATGCTTTGTTACTCGGACTGGCTATAAGTTTCCAACATGGGTATTGTCTGGGTCTTGGGAGTCGTCTAAGAAAAAATTTCGCATTTTTGGTTTTAAGTGAAGTATCCAAAGTGTCAAACCTATGTCTGAGTGTCGAATATCCGGCACAGATACTCTCAAGGGAAATGAAAAGCCAGAGTAACCTAGATTTCATGCTAGTTTTAGCTTCCAAATCAAGCAAGCATATGTGACAGTTCGCACCTCCTGCTCTTGAGGCCTTACGGATTGTCATCACTCATCAGTCATAGACATCCTGTGTGATTGTCACAAACTTCACCGGAATTTGTATTTAATAGGACTTGTACTTTTGTATCTAGTTTTGATTGCTTATCGCCATTCTTTCTGACCTGATTGAATCCTAAGCTATGCCTATAAATTAATAAATATGTGCTGCTACAGTAATGTTGCCCAATATTACAGGTTATCAAAAGCCAAGCTGCTGTGCAGAGGTGCACTGCAACTGTCGATTTCCTTGATAGTGCAAGTTTTTACCCACCAACCATAAATGATGAGAATTTGCATTCATTCTTCAGCAGAGTTGCCACAGATATGATTGGCCCTCCTAATGTTAAAGAAGCCACACCACTAACTGGTTCCGAGGATTTTGCCTTTTACCAAGAGGTGATCCCTGGATACTTTTTCTTTGTTGGTTTGAAAAATGAAACGCGTGGTAAAACTGGATCAGAGCATAACCCCAAGTTTATGGTTAATGAAGATGCCCTACCCTATGGCGCATCTCTTCATGCCTCACTGGCCGTGAGGTACCTTCTTGAAAAGGAAGCGAAAACCACATCACAAGAAAGAATACATCATGATGAACTGTAGGAACCTGTTAGTCTTTGTTATTGTTTTTTAATGATGCTTCAATCTGATATGCACATATGGGCAGTCCAATGTGGTTAGTGATTCTGCTGTAAATTAAAATACATTAAGTGGACTTCTACTCGGCATTTATCCAAAGGGGCGAATTGTTGCCGATGCCCCAATACCATGAAATCAATGAATCGACTGTGTTCTTGAAGGTTTATTTTGTTGTCCCTATTGCTGCTGTCTTTCTTTCTTTCTTCCCTTTTCTTTATGTTTGGAGTGGAGTGGAATGTAAGACATAGGGCGGTTTCCTTTCCTCTCAAGAGTGGCGCTGTCAAAGACACTGGACCATTCTTGCCGATCTACGAAGTTCATGAACAACTCAGTGGCGATAACTGCCCCTGTATCCAACTTGCATAAACCGATCCATAGCTTGCAATGTTGACCCTTCCTATCTGTGTCAATTGTCATTTGCAAATCTTGTGCAGGAATTAAAACTTTTTTGTTTGACACTCCTGCAATAGTCACATCATATAATCATGAAGACACGAATAGCTGTTAGTTTCTTACATGTGATTCTTTAGGTGATAACTATTGTGGACTAAAAAGAATGGACAGAAGCAAATTGTGAGTTGTGGCTTCACTGTTGGCCTGACAAAACTCATGGTTCCAGATGATTATCAGACAAAAACCCATGTCAGATCATAAAAATACTTTTGCTAAGTGGACCACTCCTCAGTGGTATTTCAATGTTGACAGTTAGGCCATACAGTACTGCAGGTGGGATATCTGCAGATATAGAATTGGTGTGCAGTACGTAATGTCTAAGGTACAAGCGGCATCATTCAACTGCCCCACTCTGCTGATCATAGATTTATGCTCCTACTCTGGGATTTAGAAGGCATAAGTTGTTTGAATGGTTTTTAGGTTGTTTGTCTTTGTTTGTTTAGATCGTTGTAAAAGAAAATACAAGTGGTGTGTTCCGCTTCTTAGGGTGCCACAAGCAGTCAAGCGGTGTTTATGTAAGTAACGTTTCTGTATGCTTAAAAGCAAGCTTGCGTGCTAATGATCACACAATACCTTTTTGCTTCTGCAAATCTAGCAATGTACACCAGATATAAGATATCAGAATAACATGTTGGCAAGGGATAGATGATGCTGACAGATGCTCTAAAACATAAACAAGCTAAAGCATCAATCAAAAAGAGCAAAAGTGCTCGTCCTGGCAATTTTGCATGAGGTCTCTGCTGACATAGTATAACTATGTCATCACAATGAGCTAACAAGTTGTAAAACAAAATAAAGGATTGTATGTTATTCTATATTTAAATGTTCCAAATGTACGCATAAAATGTTCTAACTTCCGCGCAAAAAAGGTGACTCAGGTCAACTGTGTGACATCCTGACAATCAGAGCATGAAGCTGTACGACAGACAATTCTCAAGGTAAATCTGTGTTGTATCCCAGAAGCTCCAATTCAAACATGCTCTGAAACCGAAACAAATTCTGCTCCATATTCACTATTTTCCTCAAGAGAGTGCATCAGAATCCAATTAGTTTTCCTTCCATGCCTATTGCTACAACACAGTAAACATGTGGTCTGCAAGTGTGTTGATTTACACAATTTAGGTACAGGTACCTTTCTCTCCCTCCTCAATAGCCAAATACATCCGACGACAATCTCAAGAGTGGCTCCAGAGCACTGGGTGAAAACTTCCGTGCAAAAAGCTGGCACAGATAAACTAGCCGGTGATTATAGAAACACATTTTCTTTTCCATAATCCCGTTAAAGAACGCCTTTGATATATCCTTTTTCCCAAATGTAGCCGGGTGGGGTCCGCCCCTCGACCAATCTGTGTAAGTAAGGCTCCTATTAGCAAGCATATGGGGGGTTTCAATGGTAAGCATTGTAGGGAAGTAGTGCTCATCCACATAACAAGCCGGTTTGCAGAATGCTTTGAACTTTGGGTAGTAAGTATTGTCCTGAACAATTTTGACAGCAAGATCGCGATTCACTTCAAACCATTGAGATCCTTTTCGCCACTGCTCTAGGGTAACCTCTGGCTCCATGTTCTTGTTGTATCGTCCTCTCCCATACGGCCCTCGATCATCGTAGGATCCCATGAAGCTGTTGCGAGATTTGGTAATGTAACGGTAGACAATAGTAAAGTTACGGAGAGGGATGCATGCCTCTGAAAGAAGAATAAAGCGTTCATTGGACAAATCAAGCAAGGCATTTGCTAGAAGTCTTCTTTCTGCGTCACACATGGTCATCTTCCCCCACTCAGATACCTGTACAAGAATGAAAGAAGAATGCCTCAAAAGGAGCTCAAGCCTCTAGTTTCCGGAGACCAATTCAAGATACTCGAGTAAGGAAAGTTCACATAACTCATGCCCATAAAACTTTCTGTAAAAGCAAACACTCCTGCTAACACAGCCAGAGAATCAGAGATTGCTATCACTAACTCATTCTCAACATTTGAAACGGCAGTGCAACTGATTCTCTGACACTAAGATGATCTTGAATTAGCTGAAGGTTATAGGTCTAGACCTTTGTGATATAAGCTTCATGATGCCTATCACTATAAATCCACAAGGTCTGTCACCATACGCATCGAATTAATCACATTGTTCAGTACTTGCTAATTGTTCAAGTCAAAAGATATGCACAGGAAGTATGCTCTAAACTGAATGTACGCTGTCCCAACCAGTTCCTCTCACAATCAACAGGTTCTTCGATCTCTAAGGTTTCAAGTGCTTAGAAAGATATTGCCCTAAGCTTCTTAGCATTGATCAGTATAACTTCAGTTTTTCTACAGCTCTGATAATCAGGAAGGAAGAGAAAACAAGAATCAAAGTGTCTCAAAACTATGATTTCCTCATTGCCACAATATAATGGTACAGGAATATTGCACAAAAGAAAAAACAGTTCACTTGATGTAAACATGTCTTACAGTTCACTGAGACTCATGAATCAGATCATTCCCAGTTTAAAGGCTGGTAAGTGCTACTATAATCTCACCACCCCAAAAAAAAATTAATAAACATAATAAGAGAAGTATAAGGCTAGATTAGAGCACTTCTGATGTGAGCTTCCATCAGAAGAGCATCATTTCTGTCATCAATCATAGCACTGAAGGATTTAGAGCCAAGTTTCTTCCTGGCTCTGATCAGATGAAGCCAGGCAAGTGGCAACAAGTGGGTAGAGTACCGATGAGATCATGCATCTTCTGAACAAACCGAGACTTATGTAGCTCTCTAAGCTAAATAAAAGCTTTTAGTTCTTAAGCTGCCTATAGCACAGATAAATTAAGTATCAGCAACAGACAATCAACAACTAGCTACTGTAAGTGGCCTTTCTTAGACAGCAATTTAACGATACCTCATTCTTAAGCACTGCAAAGTAGAAAGCCTGCTAAACATTTTTCTACAAGAAGCTAGACAACCATGATGTTGCCTTCATACATAAAGTAAGTGAAGGTAAGCTAGAGGATTCTCATACCTGGCTGGGAATCTGTCTGCCATAGAAAACCGAAGAACGTGAATAGTTGGCTTGATAGCCTGGCAGTGAATGAATATAGATGGAATAGAGTCCTTCATTGCCCTCAAAAAACCTTTCCCACAAAGGCGCAAGCGGCAAAAATCCCCTTGTTAGAAACATGAATGCCACCTTAGGAACTCTGTCATATGGATACTTGTGAATTGTAGGAACAAATGTAGCCCTCCAGAACAGCTGTGTATCATTCATATTATGCATTAGATCACAAGGTGGCCTTGTCCACGACTCTATCGTATTCTCCTTTTCGGAGCAAAGTTGATACCTAGATGATTCTCTTGGCAACACATTTCTCACCCCAAAATACCTAATCATATTCATACTTATTAAACACACCCCAAGCCCAAGAACCAAGAATATCAAGAAAAAATGAAGAATTCTAAATGACCAAGGTTTGCTTTGCATTGTCCTACCAGAGCTGGTACTGTCCTTCCCATGATCACCACTCACTGCCCTTGCCTGCATTTTGATCAAAACCCGGCTTCCCGATATCGGCTTATTCCTAGCAAATCAACACAAAGAACCAAGCTACTATTCCCCAGTCTTAGGGACTTATACCAGAAAATGGCCTTTCTTACGTCCAATGAAACACCACAACTGTCACATGACATTATCCTAGATAAGAACTTAGGATTGTAGCATCTGGACATTCATTTAGAAGAACACATAAATCTTGAACCATCTGATCCATGATCACCTAAGAGTTGGTGATCATTACCTTGTATAACTCAAAATTCCCACCAAAATGAGCAAACTTGCCAATCTGAACCAATCAAAACACTAGCTCATATACAACCAACCTTATGAATTATAAGGAAAGTGGGGTTATTTTTGTTGATCATACAATATGAAAGTATAGTCTTAGTAACATAACAGACTTACTAGGATGTGGAAACTATATAATAAAAGACAGAGAAACGTCTGAGTAAAAGACACCAAATAACAAAAGCTTTTGTTTGTTTTGATTCACACAAAGTTGGTTTTTATGTGAAAGATATTGGGATGTATCTTAATAAGGTGTTACACTAATTTCAGTTCCAAATGGGATGTATATGAAACTGAAATTCGAAGATAGAGGATTTTTTAGAAGTGACAAAAACGTCCGGAAAGATGGGAAAAGAGTTGAGTGATGACACTTGACAAAATGTGCTTGGTAGACACAACTTTGCAAAGTGTCATGGAGTATTATTATTTATGGTCCCCCCTCTGAATATAATTGGTAACTTAACATAAGATTTTCGTTCTAAGAATTTTATTCCTAAACTGGTTGGTGAGCAGTGATCACTAGTTTAGGAATATTTTGCTACACATGGAATATTATATCTTTTTTAAGAAATGAATACGGGGTATATAGTGTACTTTATGCCATACTTTTCCTTTTTGTGCAAAGATTATATTATATCTTTCCTTAAATCTGATTGAGAAAATAATCCCCTCCTATTGTGAGCTTCCATATCATGACTCTGAGAAGCCAACTTTTGGCAATCCTTTAGCACTTTAAAAAAAAAGAAATCTTTATATCATATCTTTTTTTTTTTTTTTTTACACTGAGACCTCCCTGATGATTAAGGTTGACCCAATGGCTAACTTGCCTGGGGTTTTCCCGGGTGCAAATCCTCATGACCTATTCCCCGCAATATTAGTTGCTCCAATATACCAAAAAAAAAAAAAAGAATGAAACCTCCCTTACTCAACAATCCTTAATAGATAAAATATTTATATAACCAATTAAAAGTACAAAAGTGGTCTCTTGCAAAATATCATAGTCAATGAGATTAGTAAAATGATTAAAAATGGGAAAGAGGGCCTCGTATCGTTGATTCGGTGGGCAGCACCCCCAATGTTTACCACTTATGCACCAAAAAGAATGCTTACCACGAGATCAATACCTTATTAGCATAATATAACACTCTCGTTTTACGGTTTGTCAGTTTCATGGTTAATATTTCAAACATAGAACATTAAACCACTTGTCTTCCTTCTATTTAGTTCGGGATAGGAAATGTCAGCTCCATAAACATGGCAAACTTCAGTTCATCTTTAAAATTATGTTTATCTGGTTTTCTTCCATATGAACTACTCCATATAAAGGATAGTAAAATTAATACAAAGGGTAAATAAGGAATCAAATGTTATCAAAAGCTCACAACACCTCATCAGCGTACAACACTTCAATCTTTACTACTAGAACAAGATCTCATAAGCTCAATCTTTGATAAAGTTGGAGACTAATAGTTTGGAGGAAACAAGAAATTTGGCAATATGAATAAAAAAGTAATTTGCAAAAACATAAAATAGCATGCCACTGATGGCTCCAGTAATGCAGGCCTACTTTTCCTTTCTCTTTTGAGCAGAGCCCTTGACTTTCTATTTTTCTTTTTTTTTTTTTGGTGAACTGACTTTCTATTTTTCTCCCGAATCTAGAAACTGTAATGTATCATGTATGACCAACAACAGAAACACCAATATTCAGAGATCCAAGGTTGTACTTATCCAGCTATTCCTTATTCTTTCTTGTCTTTTCCGCACCATTTCAGCTACCAACCCCTGTCTTTCTTCTCTAGCCATAGATTGATATATGATCATATGTTGTCAATTTCGGCTATACAAGTCCTCCACGACAAGTCTACTCAATCTTCAGCAGTCCGTAACTCGGTAACCTACCTTCATTCTGGTAGGCACCAATCTTGGAAATATTCATGGGTCGTAGACTTTGGAATTGCATGACATGCATCAAGCTACAACGTTCAATAAGGACAGTTTAACTTATAGCCTAGTAGCCTACCATCGATAATTCCATTAAGGCCGTAATTGTAGTCCCATGCTCTAAGTAAATGAAGAGAGGTACAGCGAACAAGTCAATACCATAAGTAGGGTGAAAGTTATTTGGACTAAGTCCAAAGTCCGAACCGATCCAAACCAAATTAGGGCTTGTTTGGTATCAGTGTTGGTTTT
>CAAKMY010048318.1:0-20243 GCA_901111285.1 Corrigiola litoralis | reverse complement strand
ATTCCGGAGCTCAAACCAAACGCCCGCTTAATCTACTAGACTTCTAGCTAGTATTCCGTATTATTGATGGAACAAAACCTCCTTCCTACCTCATCAGTTACATATATCAACAAATGAAGCCAAAAAACAAATCCATAGTAAAACTATATCGCATCACATGGGTCCCTAACATTAGATCTTTATCAACAAAAATCAAACTCGTTGCTTGTGTTACATCTTAAAAATAAACGAATTTACATATGATTATACTTCAGTAACATATATGGTACTAGTACTACATTTTTTTCTAATTTAATAAGGATGAACATTCCTTGTCATGCCATTAACATTAGTAAAAAAACCAACCAAATCTTGCCTATATGGCAAGTATGACTTCCCTCCACCCTTCCTCTTCTCCTTCTTCCCATACAACGCTTCATACGCCTCCGTCGAGGCCGACACCGCCTTTTTCTTCCCCTTCTTCTTCTCCCCCGCCACCGCCGTTTCGCCTTTGCTCCTCACATCAATCTTCTCAACAACCACCTTCTTCTTTTTCTCCACCGAACTCGACCCCGCCCCCGCCACGGCCGTCGCCTCTTTACCATTCAAGAACACGAAAGCGTCCTTCCCGTCACTATTACTCCTCACCAACAAATCCTTCACCCGCCAAAACTTCGAAAACCCGGTAGAGTTACTCTTCCGACTCATCTCCGGCGCCGGCGCCGACGCCGGCGTCTCCTCCGGCGACTTCTCCGACGAGGTCCACACACAGTACGGCCCCTCCGCCACGTCATCATTCTCCACCACAAACACCTTCCTCACCGGCGGCCCATACGACGCCTCGTCTCTACTCTGGCCGAAAAACGGATAAACCGGACGGATCTGCCCGTCTTGGAAGACCTCCTCGGCCGAAACAGGAGAACCCAATTCCCCTCCGACAAAGGAGAACTCAAAATCTCCCTCTTCATCTTCATCCTCTTCATCATCATCATAGTCATACTCACCATCATTTTCATTACCATGTTCACTTTCATTTTCACTTGTAAGGGATACATGGTGCAACTTATCTGAAATATCAGAGAGTTGATCTGGGTTTGGTGGTTCCATGATAATAAAACAACGTTGTATGTATGTATGTATGTTAGTTGGTAAGGTTGTAAAAAGTGTAGGAATGAAATGAGATGTTGGGAATAATATGTAGTAGTAGGAGATAAGAAGATGGCGGCTAAGAAAGAGAGGGGAAGTTAGTTGAGTTGAGCGGTAAAAAGCATGTGAATGTGACTGAGGTTGTCTTTGTTGATTTTATATAGTGGGGGGACACGGTTGCGTTACACGTCGTGGGTCCTACACGTGGGGTTTAAATGTGTGTCCACGTGTTTTCTTACTGCTGTTAATTTTCTGTTTCGCTAGCTATATAGTGTCTCTTGAGTTAGTAACACTTTAGTTAAGGCTTGTCACTAGAGGGGTAAATGAGTCGAGTCGAATTCCGCCTACCTCGACCTAACTCACAAAGCTCATGGTCGAGCTCGAGTTGGCTAGCGAGCTTAAACAAATTGAAGCTCGACTTGAGTTATCTCAATTTAACTCGCAAAGCTCATTGTCGAGCTCGAGTTGACTAGCGAGCTTAAAAAAAATTGAAGCTCGAGTTTCAGTTATCTCAATTTGGACACGAGATTTTACGTTGCTATTTATATTTTCTTATATTTGAATAGAAAATTTAACCTTTTTTCGTTTATAAAAAATTTATATATTTTGAATAATTCATATCTATCATTTATGTTTATGTAAAAAAAAATAAAGGAATTAGGACAAAGCAAAAACTATTTTTCTATAATATAAATGTCATTTATATATTTTTTTCAATATTCGAGTGTCTCCCGAGATTTTGGAATCGATCTTCGGCTTACTCGAGTATGGTCGTGTTTGAGCTCGAGTTAAATTTTCGCGTGTTGAGTATTGATCGAGCTTTGACCGAGTCGATCTCAAGGTGCTCATGATTTGTACTCTCGTTTTCATTTACACCCCTACTTATCACATACGGGGTTTGTAGAGAGAATTAAGGTAGGTTTATTAGTCACGACAATTTAACCTATCGAAGAGTTATTCTATATATATGTTCGACTACTCATATTACCTTGCCCGATATGCGTATATTGCTGGATTATTTAAAGCATGCTAAGAATACTAAGCTAGTAAATGAACTTTCACATCAGCTTAAAAATAATAAACTTCACTATTTTGGTCGTTATTAGAGTTTCACTCTTTTACAAATGCCTTGTAAGAAATAAATTTGATTATAGATTTACAATCAAGTTGATTAATTTCTAAGAGTTACACATAAACTTTTACTATATGGTTATTGAGCTTTTGAAATATAATTTTATTACGAAATTGTGAAAGTTTACCCATTAATTTATAAAGTTTATATGTCTAAATCATAACAAATGATTAAATAGCTTTTTCAAGATGTATTTCTAATCATTTGATTAGAGTTGGAATAAATCTGTTCTTTTTTATTTTTGTTGTGTGCAATAACTAAGAAGTGGTCAATTTTGGTGATTAATGTTGAAAGGTAGTATTGTATAATTAGAAGGTGTACTATTCTTAGTCTAAAGGAAAAGGTCAAATTTCAATTGCTTTTTATTTTTTGAAGGATCTAGAACAGTACACTGATTCCTACAGAAAATGTTTGTTTTACTATGAAACGGATTTAAATGTTTAAACTAATGTGTCTCATGAACTGATGCATATCATAAGTATCATAGATCATGCGTCGATCATCTTTTCGTTGTAAGACCCTTGCTTAGTTGCATTTAAAGTAATTTGTTCTAGAAGAATACATTGTTGTCTTTTGAGTAAGAGTATTGCTTGGGCAACCAACATTAAAGTTTTCATTTCAGCCAAGGAGTAAAAAATCGACAAGATTAAGATAATAAGAGAACACAAACGTTGTGATTTGATGATATTAAAGTGGAAAGTTTAACGTGGTGCATGTAGCAAGATAAATGGGCAACAATCTGTTAAAAGAAACTATGTACCATGCATGCAGTTGTTGAATAGTTTAAGTAACAAATCACTATATAGTTGTCACCAAAAAAACAAATCACTATATAGAAGAAAATCTCAGTTTTTTTATGATAAAGTTTTGTATATGAGATTGCTTATTTTCGGATTGTGATTCTAATGACTTTTTATGTAATTTGTGAAAGACACTCAATCGTGATTTGATCCAAAGTGGTTGTTGGATTACTTATAAAACAATGACTAATTTTCTTGACATAGAAGATGATGCAGAAGGCTTTCCTTTTGCTACAAGCAATATAGGCATTTTGTGGGCTCCAATAAGAACAACACAATGCATTGTTGAAAGTCAACTACTCATCTTTAGCTATACTTACGCAACTTCTTCCTGACCTATCCTCTCTTAACACAAAAAAATGTTACTTTCTTAATTGCCTATCAATATATGAGACAAAAATGATATTCATCTCGTTGATCTTGACAAACACCAATTGAAAATTGGATCTTCTTGTTAGGCTAATTTGTTTATTCTTCCAGTTGTTAACGAGATCGAAGTTCTTTCCAAGACAATCTTGTATAATTCTTCGTCATGTAAGTAGCAACAATTTGTGACTTCCTCGGGGCATAGATTGCGTAGGTGGCTAGTAGAGGTCTTCACTCCTTAAGCAGCATATTTTATTGAGTTCACCAGGGAGAGGGGATGTTAGTTCCATGTTTTATATGCGTATAAGTTCTACTTTATTTTTTTCATGGGATCACTATACATTCCGGTTAAACAATCAGAGAAAGTTAATGGTATTAGTGATGCAGCGTACGTGATAGGAAGAATAATAACCAAAGTTCCTTAATTCCGCATAATACCGAAAGTTGACAAATTGAGGAAAACAAGTGTTTAAATAACAAATCCTAGCCAACTGTAAAGAAGGAAAATAACGAAAAAGTCCAAAACTATAAAAATATAACAAACAAGTACCGATAAATTGATAAATTGCGATTTTAATCCTCAAGATCAAAAAAATTGGCTAAATCCTCAGAAGCCCGTTTCTGCACGAAAAACACTACAAATTCTTTAAATTCCGACATTTGCGAAAATTCTTCCGATGTTTCAACTTCTGCATATAATTCAACTATATGTGCGCCACATCAATTAGGAATAAAGTCTAGCTTTCAAGTTAAGATGCAATTCAATTGATGCATGCAAATATCAGTTACCGTGATTAGCGAAGTTGTTTTTTTCCTTTTTTTTTTCTTTTTTTGGTAACAGATGTGGGGAACAAACCATTAACTACAAGCATCAAATTATAAAGAGACCATCCTAGGCCTAGCCATACCAATCAAGTCCTCAAACACGTACAAGATGTTTGAGTTTCAGAGGTGCTTCATCTAGGATGATTAATTTTACCCCTTGCCCTACCCCTTTATTTGCAATTGTTAAAGTTGTTGGGAGATAAATTGTACTCACAATCTAAGTTCAGATCTCATTTGCTACAATCTTTGCCCCTTCCTTTAGAAAATAATGAAGTTGTTGCATTTTACAACATAGTACATTACATTTATTTGCTAGTTAGTTCACCACAATTTATCTAAAAGGACAATTTATTTCAAGTTCAAGTGAGTTAAAATAAATTTGATCAATAAGAAATATGTCGACACAAAGTTGTTTTCATGTTGAATTGGGCGCTCTCTTTTGTAGAACTTTAATAAAAATTAACCATAAAAGTAAACTTAATTAGAATATCTTCGATCAGGTACATGTTGCATTAAAGTGAATACACATCAACTATAGTAATATGATACATCAGCTTTTCACCAACTCGTATAATCACTGCAAATAAATTCTAGTACAATATCCTTTTCTTGGGTTGCAGACAATTAAACTATAATTAACGGCTTTGTAAGAGATATCTATCTAAATTAATTAAGCATATCCAAACAAAATTGTACTATAGTGTCCAATATGATTGAGCATTATAGAAGAAAATCGAGAAAAATAAGTCAGAAGGGCCATATCACCTAGGTCAGTTTGAGATCGATCAAGTCAATAAACAGATTCAGTCACCAAAAAATACTCATCTCTACAACTAAATTGTAAATTAGGGCAAAACCAAGTCAACATATGTAGTGCAATGTACATATGGTACTCAATTTATATTGATACATCATACATGACATTATAAGTATACCTAAGCGATCGATCATAATCAATGACATATTAAACTGTTGAAGGAAGAATGTTGTTTACGCATTTTATGTTGCACATGTTACAATGTTAGGAAGAATGTAGGAAACCAGGAGGTGTAAGAGAGCGAGTCACTAGTCAACCAATATGCGAGACCATCACAGATTCACAATGCATTCTTATTGGTCAGCTGACGCTGGTTGAATGGTCACCTTAATACTTGAGTCAATGCTGACTAGTAGACTCGTTGACCATTGATAATAGTATATTTGTGGAATATCATTAACATATCTTTTGGCACATTATCGACTAAACAAAAGTTCTCCCTCTTCTCAATTAGGTGCACCCTCCCAAATTACTGGTAGCAGTTAACGGCGGGAAAGAAGGTACAATCAAAGAAGGCACTCTTTAGATTAGAAGCATTTTATCGTAAATGCCAAAAGTGACAAAAACCTTATTTAGGTTATACTTGACGAAAGTAATTAAAAATAGTTAAAAAATGAAAAGATGACTAAAAGTTTGAGGTAACTAAATTTTTCAGATATAGCTTATTATTTTAGGTGGTTGAGATTGGTGAGTGTATTATCAAACAACTTTAAAATTTGGTTAAACTAGATAGCTGAAAATGTTTGGTCAAACACAATCTTAGTTTAGTTTGCAAACCAAATAAAAGATCAGAACAACTTTACTCAGCGATATTAATACGAGTTAATAAAAAATAGTTGATGAATCTCATTGCCATAGACCAGAGTTGATAACTTAATAGTGCGCTTTGATACAACATTATTTTGGAGAAGAAGCAAAAAAATAGAAATTGTTACGCAATAGTACTCTCTCAATCAAGTTTTTACATTGTCAATAAAAGTGGTTAGTTTAACTCAATTTTTTACAAGTCTTATGTTTAACTTGATACTTTAACCTCTATTAGATGTTATAGATTTTTTATTATATATTTTTTTTTGACATTGGTCAAAATAAAAATATTATAGATTTTCAAGAAGGGATTGGGATAATAGAGGCAAAACTTTGACAATGTTCCTTTTCCATCTTGGCCAACCATTTAGTCAAAAAAGAGTATGGAAATCTTAATCGAAGAAAAATCCCTTCTGAAAAGTGAGAACAAAAAGAATTCAGAAGCATGAAAAGCCAGTAGGAAAAGTAAATTTCTTATGGTAGGTTGGAAATTAAGTTTAGGTTATGATAGCTAAGATGATTGAGTTAGAATTTGAGTCAGAAGCAAGCTCAATTTTGAGTAATCAGTTTGGGCCCTGATCTGGACAGGGTGCTTTGGTTAATTGATGGGTGGGCCGTGGGGGCTGATATATTGCTCCCTAGTCCTGCAGTTAGTACTCCATGAAACTTACTTAAGATCACTATATGGGCTTGGGATAAAAGTATAAATATGAACATATTACTCTGCAACAATTTCCTTGGAAGATTTTTGTGCCTAGAGTCATAAACTCATATAGTGTATTCAACAAATTACCAAGACATTAACCACATAAAGAAAAGCTAAGCTTCAAATTGCATTTCTGTGAAACAAAAACTATCTTCCATTGTACATTTTCTTTTTTTTTTAGGCAATCTTCCATAGTACTTCATACTTAACATGTGTTAGGAATAAACTAAAACCAAGGTAGCAGTTGTGCATTATGAAGTCCCAACTGATATCAGTTCTATCTCGTACCTAGTGGTTTTCAGATAACACTATTTACTTCTGCTCATAAATATAAAGACACTACAGAGCTTAGTTCTTGCTAAAACATCAGAAGAGGTTATTCCCTACAAGCACACAATAGCAGAATTGGCGATACATGTTTGCTTCTGAACTTCTAAGCTGTCACTAGAATTAGCGAATCCCTCACGTCCTTTTCTCGGATCTCCTTCTTGTTTGTCTGTAAAACATTATAAAATACAGACAATGTTTAGGGGAACTAGTATGCTACTGTTTCACTTTGTCAAATATTAAAAGCAACATGGATTTTGAAATGTTCTGATACACAAGAAGTTCCTGTACTAAGCTGAGTGCTACAGCTCAATTTTGAAATTTTATGTTACCTGTACCATTAAAATGCATGATAATCTGCCATTCAAAGCTGTAACATTAACATCATTCACGAGCACACCCAAGGGTTCTAAAGCCTTGAGCAACTTTGTAAAAGCTCCAGGCCTCTTCAGGCATACAATTTTCAGCAAGAAGTGTCCGGTACCAAGCTGATTCACTTCTACTTCAACCTAGTGTAATGATAATGGTGCAAGATGCATACTGTTAGAGTTCAGTAGTTTCTAACATGCTAACAAAGTGAAATTGAAACTGAGATAAAATTACTCTTAGAGTATGTTTCCTTTCCCTTTAACCCTCTTGTACCTCTAATTTTGAGATCACTGTTGGAGAGGTGGTCACCTCTTTCTTGTTAAAGCTCACTTCACCTCTTGGCTCCACGAATTTTCCACCCAACTGGGAAACTTTGAGCTCAGATGTGATCTGGTCACCGTCTGTAAGCTCATGCTGCAGGCCCTTAATTTCATTATGTAGTTCCCCTATATAATTAATCGCATCTGCTAGAGTTGCCTCTTTGTGCATCTGAATCAAGAGAACAAGTAGATCAGACAACTAATAAGAAACAAACATCATGTACTTAATGCAGAATTAAAGCAATTGAAATCCGTTTACCTTGGTGATCTTGGGAACCACAGAACGAAGGGTAAGAAAGCCATCGTTAATCCTCTTCCTCCTGTTCCTCTCGGTCACCAGGTTTTTTGATTTACATTGCTTTCTTTGTGGCCTCTGGCATCCGCCCAATTCTTCCTTTGGAACAGAATATTTATTACAGGATTTCAGAGGCTTAAAAGGTATGCTGTGAGGGACGGAAGGAGGTGTGGAATCGGGGGACGGGCGCTCATCTGAAGGGAATGAACCAGTGGAAGATCCGTCCAAGTTAGATTCACTGTAATGGTGGGCTGTTGGAATCACGGATTGGGTCCGAGGCGATATGTGGAGCTGATTTAGAGATGATAGACAGCCATTTTTATCTGTGCTTTTATCAAGCAATGGATCAAGAGAATGGTCATCAAAGCTTATACTAGAGTTTGACATTGTCTCCATTTCTGAAAGTGGGGATATCATTTCTCTTCCGCAGGCCATGTTGAACTGAGCCGTCACATAATCTGTAATGTTCTCGTTCTCTGCTATCTAACAATACCATTCAAGTAAAAGGCAGAATCAGTATACATCTAGCAGAGGCTCAACTGGGACTTAGAAATCCTACTATTCAAGGTAGTAATAGCTATGAGTTGTCAGGATTTGCACAGACTCATTTCAATACTTTGTCTTAAAAGAAAGTAGAAACTGTCTCTTACAATCTTTGTGGAGAAGAGCTCTATGAGACCGCCAAACACAGGGACTAAAACCTGAGTTCCAAAGGTTTCCTGTTGAATGCCGGAAATTAACATCATTAAGCATATCCTTTAGATGAAATCGCAAAATATCCAAAATTAAAGAGCAACTCTGTGACAGTCTATACTTGTTTATTCTAAGTAAAAAGCAGAATTATCCTTGCAAACAAGTAAATCATCTTTCTAGCATATTGTAAGATGGAAAAACATACAACTTCATTACAGCTTCAGAACATTTACAGCTACAATAATCATCACCTCTGGATCTCCCATACAATTACCTAAACCTGATTAGTGGAAAGTACAGCACCAGCAACCAAAGGCGCTGCTGTCCAAGTTCCAACTACTGACTGACAGAATTGTTCAAAGCGCCAATAACTCCCATGATCAAGAAAAAGTCCCTAAATTCTTCCACTCACTTCACAAGTCTCAATTAATATGCGCTACGAACATAGGTAACATAGTCTCACTTTCTATTGACGTGCCAGTGATGCCACCAAACAACACAGTAATAAAAATTCAGAATAATCAAACAACAACCCTTTAAGATGCAAGACATAAAACCAATATCATTCAGAAAGTAACTTTCAGCAGGCAAATACAATAAACTAAAAAGGAAATTGAAGATTGAATACCTCCTTTGATATCTTTGAATCAGAAGTGTTAGCAATGTTAAGCCACCACGGCCGACCCGAAATCACAACTTCTCCATGAACCCTGCAATTTAGACAACACCCAAACAAATCAGACCACTATAACAGTATAAAATCTACCATATCATCACATATTCATCATATTTCTTCATTGATTTTGCTGTAAAACGAAAAAAGTGACAGTAAATAAAAATAGTACCCAGAATAGAGAGACATAGCAGAAGGCAATCTGGCAAGAGCTTCACACGACTTAGTGTTAGCTGGGTGTACAAAACTCACATCCCTGCATGTAGGAACTGACATATTACTCTCTCCTTTCCTCTTTTTACTCCCCACTTCTTGATTTCCACCTCCATTACAACAACACCCAACCCATTCAATATACCTGTCACAAAATGAACAATTCAGTCATCACAAATTACTATGACAACAGTAGCAAGAAAAATTACAAGTGGGTAACACTTTTCCGAGGTCTGTGGAGGTCTAAGATGTATAACCCGAGTTGCCAAACTCGGATATCATACAAAAACAAGAACAACCAAGCCTTAATACCGAAATAAACCAAACTCGCATGCCTTACAACAAAAACAACAACCAAGCCTTAATCTCGAAATAAGCGAAATTCGAAAGTTAAATTAAAAAATTATACCTAGAAGGATCATCACCAATTTTCCAAACAACACAATAATCCCAAGTATTAGACCCCAAAACTAATGGACTTAACCAATCTAGAGCATTCTCTAGGTGACCCATTTGTTCAAACTTTGGTATTTGCATTCTTTTAGCTCAACTTAATAGTAACACTAGAATAATAAGCTTCTTGTACAAGTAAAACTAATGTTTTTCCTAGTATAAAAGGTACTCAACTTTATAAATATGATTAAAGTTTAGAAGTCTGTTATAAGTACTAGAATCATTAGTGTGTCAGAAGAATCTGATTTTTTATATATCTTTTTTTAATTTCTGTGTCTTATTTTTGACTGTGAGAACTGAGAACTAAGTAACGGCCTAAAGAACGGTTCAAAAAAGCGGGAAAGGTACGTGTAACGGTACTGTTGCATGCTGACACAAGTTGGTTTTTTACTCTCTGGAAAAAAATGGAGGTTATAGTGTTTAGGGACCACTTTCATGGAATTTTTTTCTTTGGGTGTTGATTAATTTCAACAATTTTGGTAGTACAGAACATGGGAGGGATTGTGGGAATATTTTGCACGGAATGTTGTCCTTTCGATGCTCTTTGAGAACTTCTTTGGATATTTATTTGTGGTAATTGGATGATCAGTTTTTGTTACATTTGGAAGAATAATGTTGGTGAAGAGAATTTGGTACTTTTGAGTTGATAAATCAAAGGGTTTGGCTTAAG
Source organism: Corrigiola litoralis (assembly GCA_901111285.1). NCBI lineage: Eukaryota > Viridiplantae > Streptophyta > Magnoliopsida > Caryophyllales > Caryophyllaceae > Corrigiola > Corrigiola litoralis. Next base: position 9,652 of record CAAKMY010048318.1, on the reverse strand, counting down.
ATTGAGCTAAATGTAGTCTTCAACTCGAACTTGTTACTATAGTGTTATGAACTTATGAGATTATTTCTCCAGTTTGCCTAGTAAACCATTTACATGTAAAGTACACATTGAGTACCATAAGAGAAGCATTTGTGCTTTATATATTCGTTTTGGTACGCTTTTTTAGTATTTGATGTAGACATGTAATGTAAATTGTAATTGACAAGTTTCTAACAGTTGGCGTGGAAGAGTGAAAGATACTTGCATATAGACGGTAAAGAATATAGGATCACATGTTGGCTTCCTTAGCTATTGCACCTTGGTCTAGTCTAGGTTATGTTCATGTAACAGACTAACAATATTGTCAAAGATATTTAAAACAGACTAAACAGTACAAGATTAAATAAGGTTTTGACTTATAAGACTAAATAGGTCTCAGGTTCCAATAATTTTCACTCATCAAATGTATATTTGGCCTTGGTGGCTGGTGCCTTATTAAGGACAACCAAAAAAAATTAAAAAATTTAGATACAAGTGAAACAATATGTTTGGTAATGTATGTCAAATTATATTTCCACTGTTTCATTTGGTTAACTTTCAAACGGGGTTATTCCGTTTAATTCTAAACATCATTTTATTTGGTAAGGATTGTCTGATAAAAACTTGCATAAAAGATGGGCCTTTTCCTTGTAAAATGACTTGTGCACCGAAACAAATGTTTTTTAGGTCACTTTTCTGGAAGAGTATAGGTAAAGTATTTTCAACAAAGCATTATTGGCCAAATATATAAATAGTTTTTTTTTTTGTTTTGAAATGTGTGCACAAAGTCGCTCATAACAATTTTGAACCCCCAACCTTATGATTGGGGCAAGAGAATTCTAACCAATTGAACTAGTTCTTCTCTTATGTCAGAAATATGTTGAGAAATGGTTGAGACTACTTAGAATGAACCATTAATGTTGAGAAATTGGGTGGACCGGAAGGAGATTGTATCACACCGCTGATTTCCTTGCATTTGAAGGTATTGTCCATTTGCAGGTGATGTCACCGTGACTCTTGAACTTGGGCTAAAGTAATTAGGTGCGTTGGACTTGCCCGAGAAGCATAAATTACAGCTTAGCAAATTCTTATATAGATTAGATCCATAGGTGATTATATTCGTCTTTGTAACTTGGTGTGCTCGACACACTATATAGGCAATTTTGCCTTATAATACCAAAATTTCATATAAAAAAAAACACTACGCACAGCTCAAACTGTTGAGGAACTTTGCTCAAATGCTTTAGATGTGTGTGTTGTTACAAACTATAATAATAAACTTTGCCTTTTAAGACAAAATTACTTAATAATAGTACACTGCGCAGTGCGCACAAAACATATATCAATCCATTTTGCTTAGATTATGGAGTAGATGACATGATGTGTTGTACGTATACATACGCTCGAGTATATCCGATATTTTGCCGAGCGATTGAACATGTTAGTATATAGAGGCAATTCTGGTTAGACCTTTGTTATCTCTTTATCTTAGTGTGCTAATATACCGGTTGGAAACTTGGCATTCAATTTGCATGTGTAACTTAGTGACTTAGTGTGTTCCGATCTTAAGAACAAATCTTCAATAAATAAGCATTAAGTAACCATTGAATAGGTGTCATGCCCCTAGCTTATCCTGTTTGCAGCTTGAGCTCCTAGCCTCCTAATGCTAATTGGCGCTCATTAACCTATGTTGTGTTAGAAGGACAAGGTACAGACTACAGAGGGACAAACTACAGTATTCTAGTCAAAAACTTGAGCTCCAAAACTCATTGGCCTGCGCATTACACAACCCCCTAGCTTAGCCAAGGAAAAAAAAATGTGCCCCTTTGCTGTTGATGATGTATGTTTTGTTTAAGCCTAGAAGTGAGAAGTTGCTTTCATAACTCTTTAGGTTAAGCCTCTGGTTGATTATTCGTTCTCCTTTTATGGATCATAACTCTACTCTGCAAGCGAAGACCAACTCAACCAAAAATCTAATCACTAAATGTGTGCCAATATTCTGATTAAACGCCAATCTGATGAGTAATTCGAGATGAGGACATGATTGAACAAGTCATGTTACTCCTTCAATTCTACCATAGTACCACTCGTGACAACAATGCATTTCATTAATGGTGCCTACGACATGTCTTTTGTCATGTACTCCTATTCCCAAAGTTTGCAGATACAGTGATATGTATCATCATATTGCCGAAGGTACAGCTGAACACAGGGGATAAGACAACTTCAAGTTAGATGTAGGCTTCAATCTGGAGTGAAGTTAGTAGCCAAGATGAGAAATTAAATCGCATGAGTAACTTATCTTGCAGCTTAACATTTACATACTTCACAAATATGTGTGTTACTACAGCAGTATTGAAATCTTAAATGTTTAGGCTTCCCTCAGCTTCTTACTTGTTAAATGATACAGTAGTTAATCTCACGAAGTGAAAAAGCCTCGCATGACCAGTTGACCATGAATTAAGAACAATGACAATAATAATTCAAAATAAACAGTAGCTGTAAGTCTTGTAACTTTTCCCATTAAGCTCTCATTAACCAGTTTTCAGTACTTCAGATGACAATCTTTGTCACAAGAGAAGTATACCATAACATATTTTTACCCCTAAGCACAATAATTATCTAGCTAAAAATAAACAGAAGATAAATTAATTGTACATGAAGGAGATCTTCATTAATATAATCTTGTTGTTACCATGTCTCTAAGGAAAGTCTCCAGGTTCTCCATGATGATGCTCCATACCCCTTCCCATGCTATTACCTCTGAAATCTCCATGATGGTCCATGCCCCTTCCATTGCCATTACCTCTGATATCTCCATGGTGGTTAGCCACTTTAGAACTTGGAACCCTTGCCTTAGGGTCAAACCCTAGCATGATATCGCCTTCTTTGGACCGAAACCCAAACTCTAGGTCAGGGTCCCTAGGGCGCCCACTGCCATGCTTTTGGCCATGATGGTTATTCTTATGGTTGCTTGGATGATTCATGTGCTTGTGACTCATGTGGTCATGGCTGTGGCCGGGACCGTGGTTGTGGTTATTTCCATGCTTCTGTTTGTGAGCCTTAGGCTGGTGAGACTTGTTTGATTTCTTGCTACAAAACCTGCCTAGAACACAAGCAACAGCCGAGACAACAAGTATAACAGCAAGGACTACAAAAACCATGCCAAATGAACCACTAGTGTGGTCAGCGGTGTCTTGCTGTCCGCTTGTTGATGAGGCTGTTGTTGGGAAGATCATCCCAGGTGGTGGTGGTCCTAGGTTTGGAAAGGCCTGAAGTGAGGCTGACATTTTAGTCTAATGGTTTCGAGCTCGAAAGTTTTCGGGTTTTTTAGCTGAGGATTAAGATATATAGAAGGGTTTTCAAGTGTTGATCTTATATTGAGTGTAATGAAGTAGAGATATGAAATGGCTTGAGAGAAACTAAAGCAAGAACATTAGTCCCTTACAAAGTTACAAGTTATGGTTTATGTAGAAGCCAATGTGGAGTTCAAATGTGGGTGATTTTTGAATTCAAAAAGGAGGAGCTTAAGGAGCTTTTCTTTTCTTCTTTTAATAAAGAAAAGATAGAGGAACTAAAGATTATTCCTTACTGTTTCTTTGCTGCGGAATAGAAGGGATACTTAGGCCAATCTTCTTGATTTTTTCTGCTTTGTATGAAGAGAAAGCAATATTTTGGCCCTTCTTTATCCATTTGTAGTCTCAGTGCTCCAAGAAAGAGTTGTTTCATATTGATCATTATTGAGATTTCACCTTTTAGAATTAGTGCTATACTAATAAAGGGACATGTTTTCCATGTTAATTATAGATTTAGGCCATTGTAGTGGGTTAGTGGTTGTATCACTTAGATGTATGTTACCTCAAGTGCTAAGTCATTAGGGGTGATTATTTGTGGATTCAGGCTATATTGAGATTCAGATAAGTGATGATCATGATAGTTGGAGTACCATGATAGATTGATAGTGGACATAAAAGTAGCAAGCGAGATTAAAAGTTCACTTAAATTCTGGCCATCGTGGTTAAAACCCAAAAATCTGCAGATATTCTTAGATCATTTTCACATAACTGTACTCTACCAAAGAGGGAATTTGTGCAGATAAATACAATCATCCTTCATGAGTAGTTTGGCTAAAGAGGATGCTAAAGAATTATTGAATGTAAAATTAGATGTAGGATCGAAATTGCATTGAGAAATTTGTAGCCCTGAATGACTGACAATTTTCCTATAAGAAATTTGCTTTTGCCTACCACAAGGAGACACTTAACACGCCGAGCAATGGAATCAAATTGATCATCCACTTTATTCTTTGCTTTTTTCTAGAGAATGAAATTGACAGAAGAGGTGGGGTTTCTAAGATTTATGTCTTAGGATGTTTACTTGATTAGTAGGATTACTGACCGTTTAATCATTATTATCATGACAAGTTCTAAAAAAATGAGAAAAGAATCCAGGCAACTCTGTCTTCAAGGCATTGCTACAATTTATCTTTCCTCTTTTTTCTTTTCACCCTTTGCTCGTCTCACCAAGTTTTGAGATATTTAGATGTATTATTACTTTATACTTTATCTATACCAAAGATCAGAAAATTACATTCATCATGAATGCAATAAGCAAAACTCGGGAGGGGCCTTGTGATGTTTTTTCACTTTCCAACTGTTAAATGTGGGAGTTCAGTTCTTATATGTGGTTTTATGCGCTTTTTTCATACAAAAGAAAATCACGAATAAAAGAGACATTGCTAATATATGGTAGTACAGTCTCTTTTTTAATTTAAGCTCAAGCTTATTCAATATATACGGTAAAAAATTACGAACAAGAAGGAATGCCATGAAAGGGGCTAAAAATTCATATGTACGTATTTCATTTAGAGCAATAAAATTCCAACCTAACTGTTAATACTTTGAAATGGACTAGTCAAGATCACATGTCTCAAATGGTGTTTCATTTGCGACACCAATTTGAGAGCGGTGATCTCAATTGAGCCTCCCCCAACATGGTCATAGACAAGCAGAACAAACTTCCTCTCATTCATGCTACGGACGATTTTAATCAAAACTTTACTCTCCCTTCTTTCACATAATTTTCAGCTGCTTACTTAATTGGGGCAAAGTTTCAGGTGCAAGGTATAAGATTCTTGATATTACTGAGCAAAGTTTCGTCCATCATGTCACAACTCACATAAAATAGAAGCAACGTGATACAGGTCTTTCAGTGCTGGCTTGAGTAGGCATCTTAATAGAGTTCAACTCCCTTCGTACGTACAAAGAAGAGAAAAATAAGGAACATATATGGGCTATGGCAGTTGCTGTAAAGTTGGGAAAATCGAATATATACCCAATAATATATGAAAACGAGTGATTAGCGTTACAGCTTCAAAAATTGGACCTCAATAGATCGGATGTTAGGTGAACTTGCAAGTACATGATAACTCGTTCTTTCCAGCTTAATTATGCAACCACTAGAATCTATCCACTAGAAATTTTTGTGGCCAAGGAGAGGACCACCTGCAGATTGAGCAAAGGTGCAAATGTGCAATTGACACATTGTCATATTTGTTATTTTTTAATCTCACCATTATGCTTTACTTTTGGCCTAAAATTAAGCTCCTACCTATGGCCATTCATTTGGTTGCACACATTATGCCACAGTTTGGAATGTTCCATTGAGATGTTATATTGCTTCCTGAAGGAACCCAGAAAAGAGCAGCAGAAAGAACTTCCCGCATGGAGGATTTTCATCAAATAAAATTTGACGCATATACACATACAATCTTGTTGAAGTAGCTCGAGAGTCACGGTTTACGGACATCTGTGACAATTAGAAAGCTCACATTCTTCATTTCTTCTAGTACCCGTGTAGAAAACTAATTATATGGTCGTGGATAGACACTTTATTTTTAGCTAGAAACATGTAAATTTTTAGAAGATTAGCCGAGGTTGATACCAGAACACGCATCCATATCGTACACAGGACATGGGATACTCCGTATAAGCAAGCTAGTGTGACAAGCTGCACTTGGTTCATGAACTGATTCACCTAGCACGCTAGTGAGACATTGGGTGACAACATGTTACATAATCAAGATCATGATCAGGACTGCTCTGATTTCTGAGCAATCAGGCATCTGTCGCTTGGTCCACATTTACGGTTTCAAATGATCACCACTGATAGTAAAAAGGACATTTTGGGCCAAGCTTTGCCAGCGAGATTTTGGTCTGTTGATGCAGGAAGACCCCACAAATTATTTTCTACAGTACTGTTTTCTTTGCTGACCGATGACCACGCTGTGAGCCAGACTATTGTGGATCCTGTAGGGTACAAACATATAGTACCAGTTGGCCATTTCAGTTTTCAGAAATCTGAAATGTGACATCTTGTGGCAGTCTGTAAGCTTTTGAAAATTAATAGCTAAAATAAATCTTAGAGAATGGTAATCTTGCCGTTTGGTTCGGTTAGATTTGGGCATATTGGATAATTTATCAAGTCCTATTTAGTTCCCTTTTTTGGATTCGTTGCTTTCTTATATCATACGGAGTATCATGATATCTAATAGGCCTTGTAAAATTATTATATCGGGTCAGAAATATTTTGTTTTACTTTTTTGTATGATTTCTTAAATTAAATTCGAGTTACTTTGAGTTCAAATATGATAGAAATGAGAATTGATTAGTCTATTTCATATTACAATCATGTTGAGTTGAGTCGTCTTGAGATTATTTGAGCTAAGGTTCGATCAGTGTATCACATTTTTTCGAGTCATTAGAATTTCAATTCAGCATCACATCGATTCCGCTCAGTTATGAATAGTGATTTTTTCATATTCAACCAGATCCAATTTTATAGAGATTTTAACTTGATTTCTCACTCAGATGAGTTTTACCATATTACATGCATTGGACCTACAATAACAAAGCCATGGTTGGAGTATATAAGTAATCTTCATAAAAATAGGATAAAGTGAAAAATCTAGGTCGATCTCTATCTTTTGTCAGTGAACTTATTGACCATCCCATTACACCATGCACCAATGCAAAAGTTGTCTCTCCCATAGGTTGATAGAAAGAAGCTCACCTGCTTTAAATATGTACAATTGCTCCTTCATGTAAGTTTAAAGTAGAAACTACAACGGCTGAGTGGAAAGAACAGATCCCTAGGAAAAGCAATGACCATAATTCTTACATGACCAAATGTAGAAAGTGAACGGATCATACCAAACTCTGAACAAAATTATTTGTTTTTAAAATATTTTTTGGAAGCTAATTCCTTCCTGATTAATGGTAACTCAACTTTAAATGTTTCTCTTGCATGTGACACTTTTCCAGCACTTTAATCTCTTTAGTCTTCAGAATATGGGAATCTACTTCTCTTCATTTTCACTCCTCTGTTTCCTCCTCATCTTCTCACCTTCAACAGGTTGGTTTGCAATTGCATAATCCTAAGTTCTGATATTGTATCAAAGTGTATCGTGTAACAAGTCCAAATATCCTATGGTCCACATGTAGAAAAGTGTTGGCCTGGTGAACTTTTTAAATCTCCATATTAAGCTTTGTTGTATGACTTACTAGTTACTACACATATAATGAACTTTGAAATGTGAAACATCTACATTTTTCATGTCGGAGTACTTTCTCTACCATAATCTAAATTCGTCATCTTTGAATAGTATATATCATATAATTTCCGATTTTCTATAACCTGAAAACCCACAGTTGCTATTTTAAGTGCGCATTATTGTGTAAACATGCACTATAGACATTCGTGAAGAATAATTATTTTCATTGTTTTCTCATCTCAAATTTGGAATGTCACTGTTTTTACTAAGCCAAAAATGCATAGTGTAGTCTTCAAGACTCATGTATTTTTCAATTTAGATGTCATTTTTTGTATATGCATGGAGTCACGTAAAATGTACTATCTAACTTGCAATTTATTGATGAACTAATGTACAAGTCTGTTCAAAATACAATGTTACCTTACATGCATCAATCTAATTTCATGTTATATGATTTTGTCTACTTTCTAACTTTCTCCTCTGTTTCATTTGTATTTGCAGCTAGAGCGCAAGTAGGAATTTGCTATGGAAGAGTAGCAAACAACCATCCACCACCCTCCGCCGTGGTCTCTTTCCTCCAATCAAACGCGGTCAATATGGTTCGGATCTTCAAACCCGACCCAGAACTCTTAAAAGCCTTCTCGGGCTCAGGAATAAGCCTAATGATAGGAGTTCCGAATGAAATTCTACCTTCATTAGCCAATAACCCTGTTAATTTCTCTCTTCAATGGTTACATGAAAACATATTTGCCTACATTCAACCTAACCAAGTAAAATACTTAGGTGTTGGAAATGAAGTGTTCATAAAAGACCCAAATTTCACTCCATTTGTAGTCTCGGCAATACAAAATGTTCACCAAGCTTTGAAGTCCTTAAACCTTGATCAAACTATTAAGCTTTCTTCACCACATGCTGCTTGTGTACTAAGCAGTTCATTTCCTCCTTCAAGTGGGAAATTTAATCTTGATCTTTCACAACATATGGTTCCCTTGTTACAATTCTTGAATGATACTGATTCTCCCTTTATGGTTAATGTGTACCCCTTTTTTAGCTACATTAATAACCAAAAGGATATTGGACTAGACTATGCTCTCTTTAGGACACTTAATGTGACAACTGATGGTGCATTGGTTTACGACAATTTGTTTGATGCCACATTAGACTCCTTCATTGCAGCCATGAAGAGAGTCGGGTTCGGTGAGGTCCGGCTCATGGTGACAGAGACTGGATGGCCTACTGCAGGGGCCGAGGCAGCGGGACCCTACAATGCTGGGTTATATAACAGGAATGTTGTTAAGAGGACATTAGGAAATGTTGGGACACCAAGAAGGCCTGGGGTTGGAGTAGAGGTCTTCTTGTTTGATTTGTTTGATGAAGATGAGAAAAATGGTGAGGAATTTGAGAAGCATTTCGGTGTTTTTGGGCTTAGTGGTGTTAAATCTTATGAAGTTACCTTTAGCTGACGTTGTGAACCTTTTGTGATGCACATACTTCTAGTTGGAACGACACATATAAGGTACAAAAACATTTCTATTAAGGATTTACTCAAAGTGCATCAAAGATAGAGGGCTAGCAATTGATTCCCATGTAAAGAACAACTATATGTGCCGGAGTGCGTTAAGGTCGAGCTCATGCCCTGGTGGTGATGGCATTGTATGTAGCTTTGCAAGTTCTTACAGTAGTAGGTTTGTTTAGGTAATATGATGTTAGTGATCTTGTTATTGTAGTGTACTATAAATATATTACAGAATTAGCATTATTCTACTTGTAAGCACCCATTAGACGGGAAAATATTTGTTTGGCTGGATCCTTGAGACATGTTCTAATGGATCGAATTGACCAAATTTAACTTGGTTTAATTTCTATCTTGTCATTGAGATCACAAGTTCAACTATGGATACGAAGTACTAAGAATGAGGATTTGCCCAGATTCATTCCCTCCCCACCTCCTAAAGGCCCTTGAAAACAAGCCTTATATGCATTAATTAATATATTAATATTATTATTAGATTAGTTATTGAACACTCCAACTATGTACTCTGTTACTATTATATAAATGTACATTGTACCAATATATATATA
>CAAKMY010048300.1:0-15815 GCA_901111285.1 Corrigiola litoralis | reverse complement strand
ACTTATCTTATCTTATCTTATCTGAATTTTTCTTATTTTTCCTGATTGTTTCTGAACTTTTCTTATTTTTACTTATTTTTCTGAACTTTACTTATTTTTACTTATTTTTCTGAACTTTACTTATTTTTACTTTTTTTCCCTGATTCATGTTGTTTTCATAGCTTAACTTTACTTATTTTTACTTATTTTACTTATTTTTACTTATTTTCCTGAACTTTACTTATTTTTGCTTATTTTTCTGAACTTTACTTATTTTATCTGAACTTTTCTTATTTCTTCTGAATTTATCTTATTTTTCCTGAAAATAAGTAGAAATAAGTTGAGGAGAACAGACCCTTAGTGAGCAAACCTCTAATACTCCACTACTACAAGCAAGTCGAAACTCATCATCCTTGGCCTCAAACTTATCACCTTTAGCAAGTCAAAAACATATTACTCATACAAGATGTGCTCTGGAAACTTTGGAGGTATAATCTTAAATTTCTCTTACTTCAGTGAGCTCTAGTCTTTCTATGCTAGTTAAGTACACAATATAGGAGAGTATTGTGTGGTCTTACGTGGCAACCGCCCAATATCAATATGTATCTTAGTTGGGGCAAATCCATTTCTTATCATGACAAAATGACAACTTAATTTGTCTTGTATGTCTCCTTATTCTCATTCAACCTTTGTCCCTATAGTGACCAAATTGCCAACAACTTGAACATCTTTGGAATTTCTAACAGAGTTTTTCATACAAAAATAAAGAGGGTAAATTCAACTTTTGGATAGTATTCAAGTAATTAACTAACTGAGCTTGTTCATATCCATTATATGAGTGTATGCTATATTGCTATAATTACATGGGAGTACTCCTTTCGTTAGAATGATACAGAACTATTGCATAAATCATAAAAAAAGTCACCTTAGTTGATACCTGAATTCATGTAACCATACATCACTTGATTTAGACTATAGTCAACTGAACCAATAGATCATACAATCTCACTCATGATTGTCAATCTAAAAAGTGAGCGATCATGGTGGGTTTGAGAATAAAATGGGAATAGGACACAGTAAGGCCTCAGAGATGACTATGATTACAAAATCAGTGGAAAAAAAAATTTAACTTCAAGAACTTGTCCAACAATGAAGCAATTCAGAGCTATAGAAAGCTAACATCTGATGGAGGCCCCCATGCTACCTTTTCCTTTTCAACATAAGAGCAAGACCAAGATCTACCTTTGAAATTTTAAATCCCTTCTAGTATGGGTACTGATTCAATGATCAACATAACGTTTTAGTTTTTTAAGGTCATAGTCCCAAAGTATATATCTCTATTCACCAAAAAACAAAAAGTATATATCTCTTTAATATGACTACAATAACAACCACCATTACTATTCTTCCATATGTAGTGTATCAACTAGTTTATCAAAACTCACAGTTAGTTACTAAACATATAGTACTAAGTAAAATGAGATGATGTTATTGGGTAATACCGTAAACCGTTATCCAAATTGAGCAACACTCTCTTACATTTATTGTTATATTATTAAAATCACTCTATTGATAGGTCTATTAAACTTCTATATAAGAAAGTATACTCAAATTAAATACAACCTCATAACACATTATTTTTGTTCAACATTTAATTAATAGTACTCTCAATTGTTAATGAACCGTAGCAAAAGTGTCAAAAAAATGTCCAAGAGATTCCTCAAGACAATCATTTTGTAGCTTGCAGCAAAGTCCCGACAACCCACGTCACATGGATTTGGCTCTGCTATGACAAGCATACCGCTGCGAGGCGGAGCTTTGTCCGCTTTCTCATAGGAAAAAGCTCTGTTCCAAGTAAGCCATTTTTTTTAATTAATTGATGCTCTTAAAATTGAGATTCTTCAGTAACAAATTGGAGAATATTTTACTATCTCTCCGGAGAGGTCGAGTTTTAACTTCAAAAAAGGGAAGCAAATTATTTAACGGATGAGTTAGCTAAAAGTGGAGCGTTGAATGAAGGAACTGTAATTGAATGGATGTAATTGCTTTTAGATTCATTTGTTAGTGATTTGTGACTATCTATACTCTCATATGGTTCAACTCGTTTTAAGCTTTTCCGATTGTAGCTTATGCCCTTTAATAAAGCTAATTTTTCATAAATAAAAATTAAAGATAAAGCGCATATCAACTAATTTAATTGATGATTTGATAAGGTTTAGAAAATGGGGTATATAAAGCCAAGGTCTGATCATGTTAACATTAACACTAATACCCCAAGAAAAAAACTAACTCAAATAGTTAGAGCTCACTTATCTCAATTATAAGGTTGAGGGTTTAATTCGTAAAAATTAAAAATAAAAGTTATCACGAATACCCTTTGGCATTTGTACATGGCCTCCTTTTTAACCGATAAAAAAAGGAAAAAAATATGGTGATGAAAATATTAATTAAAAGGGTTACATGCCGCATGATAAATTTCTAGTCAAATATTAAAATTTTTCTCAATTTCTAGTATGCGATCGTTCAAACAATGTATTACTCAAAAATATGGATAGTTAAATTTTTTTTTTATAAAATTTATATTTATATCATTTCTCATGTACGTTACATTGTTTGATTAGATTGGAATAATTTGAAGCATATATCTCCTATATGTTATTCACTCAATTCTATATATTTTGGCCATTAATGTAAAGTTTTTGGCATTGTATTTCTAAAAGTAATTAAACTTCATGATAAAGATGTTAGTTACAATGAGTAATGAATTCAAAATAAATAAAATTTAGTAAAAGTTCTTAATAATTTTCAATAATGATAAGCTAAAATGGATTAAGACTAAAGATGATATTATTGCAACATCATTAACTCCGATGAATTGCAAAAAAAACCAACAAAAATATGTTATGAATTTTGTTGGAGTAGTTAATTATTTTCAAATTTATAAACCTTTTATTTTGCTTGTTTAATTAATTTCATAGAATATTTAAGTGTTAAATTATTTAAGCCTAGCCTATATAATGAGTTTTATAACTTACAAACATGATTTTCTAATTACTTGATCTCCCATTCATGAAAATTTAGCTAGTTAGTTCAATTTGAACTAATCAAAATCCTATTATTCAGGAGGCTTATTCTAGTCACGTCCGAGGTGATCGACAAGAGAAATGCAACACCTTATGAAAATATTAGCGGTAATTTTGTAAATCATTATCTACAGCCATTTGTCACAACTCACAAGCAAATATTCCTCCCATAGTTGCCATTGGAAGGGTTTGAACATAACCTAAGATTAAGAGGAGCTTCACCTCCCACTTTAGCCAATCGAGTCAACCTACATAGGTAGTCACTTTCTATATTAGATAACCACTAATTATAATATTTTCCAAATCACCAACTCATGATTTTGGCTTTAGATCGATTCTGAAGATTTTCATGTATATATCAAATATGGCTCATTTTTTCTCTTATTTGATTTTCCAACGAAGGTTATACACGTACGTCGATCAGCAATGGTTCTAATTACCAACTAAATTAGCTATATTAATGTCCACCGTCACATATGAGCTATAATAATATACCATTTTGATTTGATCGTTGATTTATTTGAATCACAATATCATAGAGATTACATATAAAAGATGAAAGTGTAATCATTATAAATTAAATGAACATACATTAGTACTAATGTCTTGATCTAGCTAGCGTAATCTATCCATGGCACCGGAAACCCTTTGAAAAAAGAATTTGGGTTAGCCAGCCAGCAAGGTATACTTGATGAGTAACTACTAATTAAATGGTCAATATGTTGAGAAGCAAGACTCTAGTTTGCATCAAACGCCTAACAATACTCTCTAACTCAACCTCGAGGTTTTTCATTGTACTGATCACTTCTTCTAACTTCTTATTCGCTAAACGGACCTCCATTGAATCACATCTCTCCAACATTCTTTGGCAATTCATGCGCATGAATTTTGAGGCAAATGATCTTTGGCTATGAACAATAGATATAGTAGTTGGCAAAGTAATAAGGGATAAGAGGGACTCCAACATTGATATAATAGCCCCTCTTACCTCCCTTAGAACGTGCACAACGACTATAAGACTATGGTCTATAAGGGAAAGATCAGATGTAAGATACTTACTCTTCATCCCTTTTAATTCCCTTAGGCATTTACCTATGTCTTTCTTAAGGTTTTTCCTGTACAAGCCGTGGGACATAACCTTGGCCTCAAACTCAGACCCTTCTATCTTAGCCTTTCGGAAGGTTTTTTGAAGGTCTTGGACGTGCTCCTTAACAGAAAGGAGTACATCCCTTGTAGCGCTACAAAAATCTAACATGTTCAATGATGCCTCGGAGACCTCTTGGACGGATGACATGATCTCTTGTTGCTGGTGAATGAGTGCTTGTTGGATTTGTGGGGAGTGGAGCAAATCGTTTGCACATTTTTGGAGGTCCCTTAGGTCACTGAAGTTGAAGCAACGTGACGACATTGTTGATGTATGAATGAATATATAAGGTGTTGTATAGGCAAATTTATATAAGAAAACTTAGAGTTTGAGCTTGCTATTGATCAAAGTACTGAAGTATGAAGCTATTATATAGCAGAAAGGGAAAGCCATGCATGTGAACGAGGAAGATAGGCAAGAAGTTTCCCTTTTGATAATGTACGGAGGACGTACGAAGCTAGGTTGGGAACAGCTAGTAGATATGTCCACAAGAACCTTCCGTAACTCCGATTTTAGGACAAAGAGACAGGGAAAACAGCTATTAATATTGCAAGGATTAATTAAAATATCGCTAATTTTGCTTGGCCTGTACGTGGTGACAAGGGAAACTTCATTAAATTACATACATTCGCCTTCGAAAATCAGAGATATATGCATAAAATGGTGCATTATCGGTAGTGTCATCTCCGTACGTGTAAATTTTACCAAATAAAAGAAAATTTTCGTACGTGTAAAAAAGGACATAAATATAAGAAGAAGATCCACAGTTTGAGGGGGTGATCTTCCATGAAACTACTCTGTTTTAAGGCTGATACGTAACTAACATGGACTCATTAAATTAGATAAAGCTCTCTCCATGGAAAAACCGAGTGAAAGCTCTCAGGAAGAACTAGATCTATTACTGCGCTCTAAAAAGAAAGTCAAAAGAAAGTTTGTCCATGACAATTCCTCTCCCATTAACCTGAATGATGATCAAGACATGGAAGAAGGGGAACCAGGATCACCATCCCATGTCTCCATCACACAGGGGTCGACACATAAGGCGTCTCCACCACCAAGGAGATCATACAGGGGCACTACTGCAGGAAGGAAGCCACAGCCTGCAACAAACATGTTCAACAACCTAGCATTTGAGGAGGAGGAAGATGAAGAAATCTCATATGATGAACTGATCCTCACTGATGAGTATCTAAAGTGTCCTACCATATATTACTCTTACTGCTGAGGAGAAAAGAAGTATGAGAAGACCCTGGAAGCACGCTCTCATTATCAAAATGTTCGAGAAAGGGGTGGGATTCCTCACGTTGAAGCGAAACCTACACAAGAAGTGGGGTTGAAAGGAGACTACAACCTCATTGACATTGGTTGTGAGTATTTCATAGTTCGCTTTGCTAACTATGAAGATTATCAACATGTTTTGACTCAAGGCCCTTGGCTTATAGGAGATAATTACTTAACTATACGTAAGTGGATCCCTAATTTTGTACCCGATGAAGAGCCTATTCGACATCTGCTTGCTTGGATCAGAATCCCTAATCAAGGGATTGAATATTTCAACGAGCAGTTTTTGAAAAATATTGGTAGTAAGGTGGGAAGAGTCATGCGCATTGATCAAACGACAGCAAAAGCAGAAAGGGGTCAGTTCACAAGATTGAGTGTTGAAGTAGACCTATCTAAGCCACTGTTGTCTAAGTTCCGACTGAATGGCAAAGTTTGGAAAATACAATACGAAGGGTTACGTCTGATTTGCTTTCATTGTGGTAAAATTGGTCATAAGGAAGACGCTGCCCTCAACTCCAAGTGCCAGACCAACAGCCCTTCCTACATGATGAGTAGCATCATGATCCTACTAAAAACACGTATGACCCCCATCCTGAGTATATGGAGGAGTTCGGGTCATGGATGTTAGTGAAGAAACCTATTCGCCGGAGGAACACCAAAGTGGTGGAGCAAGGCCGTCCATCATCAAGTCAGCCATTGACGAACAAGCAACAACAGCAGACCACGACAGGAGCTACAAACCCTAGGAGGAAGCAAACAAACCCTAATGATACAATTAAGGAAAACTCCAAACAAGGCAATAAAGATGCAGTAACCATAAATGTTCAAGCTATTATTGCGCAGAATCTGAATCCTTCCTTGTGCAATGGGTCGAGATTTGCGGCCTTAGAAGTTATGGCAGCTGAGGATATTGTGAATGACACACAATCCAAAAATCAAGAATCTTTGTCAAAAGAAGCAGGGGATATGCACATTGATGGTAACCAGGATATGGAGGATATTGTTGAGAATAATGCTAGCCCTATGATGGAGGTAAGTTCTAATTTGCCGTTTTCACCTAATGGAAATCTAGTCTTCAAGCCATCTCACAGTGAGGTCGTATCCGCTATGATGCAAAAAACACAATCTTTACCTAAGGCAACCTTGTCAAGCAAGGTAAGTACTACCTCCCGCAGAAACAAAATCTCCCAGAATATTGGTAAAGCCTCTACCAATCCTAACCCTAATTCTACCCGTATTCCTCTCCAACTCAAACACTTAAACACTTCCACAACTCCTCAGAGTACGTCTCTCCTCCATAAGCATAACCAAGCTGACCCGCTTTCAAGTATAGAGCAACCCCCTTGTCCTTCTAACCATGGCATTCAATCCCCAAAACCGACTCCCTCTCGTTCAAAACCACCAAATAGAGTATCAACTGTCGTTGGCCATCACCTACCCAACCAGGTTCCCACACCTGGGAGAGATACCACGGTTAGCTCAATACATGCAGGTGGAATTCATACCAGTTCATCGGGCAGCCAGCTCGAGCGACCTGCTGTGTCACATATCAATCCCTCAACAGATGTTGGGGGCTCTCCGCAGGCATAGTGCCTCTTTTCTCCGCAATTCAACAACAATGCCAATGGAAGTAAACTAAAGGTATCCTGATATTCTTCCTCAATTGCCATCCCTTGACATTATGATATGGAATGTTCAAGGTGCTGCTAGTAGAGGCTTTATGCTTACTTTACAGGAACTTATTCGAATTCATGACCCCAAGGTTCTTGCATTAGTTGAAACCAATATTGATGGGGAACAGGCTGATCATGTGTGTGCTGAAGTTGGATTTGATGGGAAACTTCGTGTTGACGCACAAGGATTCAGTAGGGGCATTTGGTTATTTCGGAGGACGTCAGAGGTCCTGGTCACCCCGATTTCGTTGCATAATCAGCATGTAACTGTTGAAGTTTCCAGGCGAGGGGAACTTCAATTCCTTGGGTTTTCTCGGCTATTTATGCGAGCCCTCATGAGGCATGTAGGAATGAGTTGTGGGAAGCCTTGGGGGATTTTGCGAGACTCAATAATCAACCCTGGCTACTTGCAGGGGACTTTAATGAGACTCGTACCATGGACGAGAGGTCAGGAGACTCCAATAGCATGCATCGTCGTTGTAGGAACTTTAGTAATTGGTTGGATGATCTTCAGCTCATTGACTTAGGGTTTTCAGGCCCTAGATACACTTGGTGTAGGGGGAGAGAACCGGCTACTCGCAAATGTGCCAGGCTGGATAGGGCAGTTTGTAATGCCTCCTGGAGACAGGAGTTCGAAGAGGCTGCAGTGAAGCACCTAATTTCACAGAGCTCATACCACACTCCTGTGCTGATTGGCTTATCGGGTTTTTCTCCAACCCTTCCACGAGAAAGACCTTTTCGTTTTCAGGCTGCTTGGTTATTACATGACAATTTTTCACAATTTGTGGAGTCTTGTTGGGATAATCAAAAAGAGCTCCTCGAAGCTCTGAGAAAACTAGCTACTGATCTTCAAGGGTGGAATAGGGACGTCTTTGGCAATTTGTTCAAAAGAAAGCGTAGGGTTTGGGCAAGACTAGAAGGAGTGCAAAAGCAGTTGTCTTATAATTGCTCTAGTGATCTTTTGGGTTTGGAACAAGATCTTCGAGAGGAGCTGGAGAGAGTTCTTGAACAAATAAACCTTTTTTGGTTTCAGAAAGCTCGTACTGATGGATTATATGACGGGGACCGTAACACAAGATTCTTCCACACCAGCACACTCGTCAAAAGGAGATATAACCGGGTTGATTGCTTGCAAGATGGCTAGGGGGAGTGGCTATCTGACCCGATTACTTTAGAAGATATGGAAACTGGCTATTTCAAAGGCTTGTATACCTCTGAGGATAGTCTTAACCTAGCAAGTATACTACCCGTTAACTGTTTCCCCAGCCTAAGTGAGGTGGAATATCATGAACTTGCTCGAGCATTTACAGGCCACGAAATCAAGGCATCACTTCAGGATATGAGCCCTTATAAGGCACCAGGTCCAGACAGTTTCCACGCTATTTTCTTCCAAAGAAACTGGCAACTGGTAGGTGAAAGTGTCATACAGTTAGTCTCTCAAGTTCTTAATGGTGCGGACCTCCCTGACTTTCTCAATGATTTCCTCATTGTTCTTATTCCTAAGCAGCATACCCCTGAACTTCCTCAACACTTTCGGCCTATAGCATTGTGTAATGTTGCTTTTAAGCTCATTACTAAAACTATTGCTTGTCGTTTGAAAAGTGTTATGTCGAAGTTAGTTTCCCCTATGCAATCTAGCTTTGTTCCAAAGCGTCAGATTTCGGATAATGTGGTGATTTTACAAGAAGTGGTGCACAATATGAGAACTCAGACTATAAAGAAAGGGACTATGGTACTCAAGATAGATCTTGAAAAAGCATACGACAGATTAGAGTGGAGCTTTGTACGGGAAACCCTGATTGACGCAAATATCCTTCTCAATCTTGTTGATGTTCTAATGAACTGCATGACTACTAGTCGGATGCGTTTCCTATGGAATGGATCAATGACAGATGCGTTTACTCCTACAAGGGGAATTCGGCAGGGGGATCCCTTGTCCCCTTATGTTTTTGTGTTGTGTATGGAGAAGCTCTCTCATATAATTGAAACTGCAGTCACCCAAGCTCGGTGGACTCCTGTTAAGACTAGCCGCAATGGTCCATCACTCTCGCATTTGTTCTTTGCGGATGATCTCGTCCTTTTTGCTGAGGCTAGTACAAATCAAGCAGCAATTGTAAGGGAGTGCCTGGACTCCTTTTGTGCTCTTTCTGGTCAACGGGTCAGCTATGGTAAGTCGAGTGTTTACTTCGCGCGTGGGGTAGACGAGGTTACTACTGTTAGCATCTCAGATACTCTTGGCATCCCAGTCACTACTGATTTGGGGAAGTACTTAGGTGTTCCTATACACTCTAAGCGGATTAATAGGAGTACATATGTCTATATTCTAGACAAGGTGAATGTGCGATTGGGGGGCTGGAAATCCAAACTGCTCTCCCTAGCAGGTCAGGTAACCTTAGCTAAGGCAACACTCACCTCAATTCCTCTGTATTCTATGCAAACGTCCTACCTCCCAAGGTCCGTTTGTGATGAAATCGACAAAAAGGTGCGGGGTTTTGTCTGGGGCAGTACGGATGAGAAACGCAGACTTCACCTTGTTAATTGGGAAACAGTTTCTAGACTAAAGGAGGCAGGAGGCCTAGGGATAAGGTCTATGAGGCAGGCAAACTTAGCTTTCCTCTCGAAGTTGGGATGGAGAATGTTGACTGAACCGAATAGTCTTTGGGCTAGGGTGCTCCTATCTAAGTACTGTGAGGGCAAGAGTGATGTTGGTATGATTAAGGCGCGGAACGGCAACTCCAATGTGTGGAAAGGGATTGTGCATGGTGCAGAAACCCTCCGCAAAGGGGTCAGACAAACAGTGGGCAACAAAAGAAACACATTTTTCTGGACTCAAGGTTGGGTGGACAACATTCCTTTGCAAGAGAGCGCTCTACAGGCACTCTCAGAGGAGGACCTAACTAGGACTGTGGCGGACATGTGGGGAGGCCAGACATGGAGATGGGACTTGTTTGAACATATCCTTCCTGTGGAGAGTTTGCAGAAAATAGCGTCTTTGTCAGTGGTCGCTATTGAGAACGCTGAGGATAGGTTGTCTTGGCAACCTTCCTCATCGGGGGCGTTTACTATTAAATCGGCTCTTTCCATCGTGAGAGAGCCAGCTGGTGATTTGATTGATGAACGCTGGAAAAAGCTCTGGAGTTTGAAGACAACCCAAAGGGTCAGGAATTTCTTCTGGATAATTGTTCAAGGCAAACTTCTCACTAATGTGAGTAGAGTTAGACGACATCTAACGATGGACCCGATGTGTCAGGCTTGCACCAATATTGAAGAGGATGAGGTGCGCCTGTTAAGAGACTGCTCATTAGCACGAGAGGTTTGGCTCAATCTTGTTTCACCGAGCAAGCAGCATCGCTTTTTCTCTCAAGATCTTTCCTCTTGGCTCACTGAAAACACTAGCACCGGCTCCTCTTGGGATGCGGTGTTTGTCACCGCTTTGTGGTGGCTTTGGAAATGGCGGAATAGCAGGGTGTTTGGTCGTAGCTCAGACATTCCTCATTTTCGACATAACTTTATTAAACATCAAGCTTTGCAATATCTCCTCATTGAGGAAGAGAAAATAAGGGTGTTGAACGGAGGGAAACGCAAGAGACAAGAAGTAGAAGTTTGCTGGTCTTTTCCTCCTACTGGGTGGTGGAAGCTCAATACGGATGGGGCGGCCAGAGGACACCCTGGGAAGGCTGGAGCTGGGGGTGTAGTGCGCACTCACATTGGTGCTTTTGTGCGTGTATTTGCAATGACCTGTGGGGTTTGTAATGCTGCAAGAGCAGAGCTTATAGCAGCATTGAATGGCCTTCAATTGGCGCGAGCTTTGGGGATCAACAAGCTGGTTCTGGAGATGGATGCGAAAGTGGTAGTTGATGCTCTTAACTCCACCATTCCTCCTTGGGATCCGGACTACTACCTGGCTGTGCAATGCCAATCACTCATTAAAATGGACGGTTGGCAAGTGCTTGTGAAGCATGTATACAGAGAGGCCAACGAAGTGGCGGATCTCATGGCGAACATGGGGATTGACATAGCAGGTGGCTATATGGAGTTTTATGCATCTCCTGGAGACATTCATGCTACGCTCCTTCAGGACCTTTTAGGTTCTACTAGGAAGAGGATGGTTTAGTTGGTTGTTGTTTGTGTTTTTTACTTTCTGCACTGTTGTCTTTCAATTTCCTTCTTACCAAAAAAAAAAAAAAACATGGACTCATTAAATTTGTTGTGGAAAATCATTATCTAGATTTTACACATTTCTATCAGAGGGACTTCTGAAGTAGACTTAAAAAACACAGTGCTTAGTTTGTGAATTGGTTGTCTTGATTGAAGATCTCAATCATTATCCCTCTGAACCACTCATTTCCTCACATCCCATTTTTGACACTATTTGAAACCATACTTTTATTACCAATAACCTAAGATATATAATCGAAAAAATAATAAAAAAGATACTTACATAAAAGTATTTGTAAATATACATCGAATAATTATAGATTTGTAATTTTTTTCAAATTTATTTTGTGAGTTATTGGTAGTCAAAAATATGACCTCGACATATGTCAAAAGTCACATGTGGGAAAATGAGTGATTCAGAGGGAATATAACATTTACATCTCTGAATTGGGATGCAATTACATTTTCATGTTTTTTTTTTTTTTTTTTGTAATGTGCTGCAAGATCTACCACCGGTAAAGATCACACCATTCATAGAAGTCGAAAATTTACACAACTTTACTCCTAATGTATACATATTAGTAGAAACACTTTATATTGACCTACAAGATAATGAGACTACCTAAAATAATTTGAATCGAAAGTGGCACGTCAAGTAAGTATGTCAAGTATAATTAAAGCGCAAATAAATTAACCTAGGCTAAGTGAAATAAGGTTCTAAGGTTTATTTCATATTTACTTGTCATAAACTATTGAATTTTTCTCTAATGAGTTTTGGTGAAATCAAAAAATATTATTTGAGAGAAGCTAAGGGAAAAAGAATCTAAGTCATAATTATTGTGCATGAAGAAAAAATCACCTACAACCGTGCATCTTTGGTGTGCTTAAAATAAACCCTCAATTTCAAGTATACTGAATTCTAGCCATTCAGCCATACGATCTACCCAATATGACAATCATTGACCCAAGAGGCATATGTCACAAGTAAGAATTTCTCCGGTAATTGTCAATAGGAGGGTGAGATATCAAGAAGAATCTAACTATCATCTTGATTGATCAAGCCAACCTAAAATGGGCTAGCATAATACAAAGAAGACCGTCTAAACGAGTTTCATATTAGCTAAATTAACCGAAACTTATTCTTACAAATTCAAGTCAAATCGGAAATATATATTCTCTTGTTGGGTGAGCTACTGATCGAGCATGACTATATCAACTTTTATAATGAAAAAAACCCGTCTTTATCAAGAGTTTTTGGAAAAAAAAAAAACTACTTTACGACAACTGACAAAAGACAATATTGAGAACAACCAACGAAGAACTCCACTCATTAATATTTGAGATTACTTTACTATTTACTTTTACATGTAAGAAATAGTTGAAGTTCTTTAAATCTCTTTTTTGTAAGGCCCCTGGCACCTGCATGCGAATCCCTTTTTCCATTCTTCCAGAATGGTTAGCGATGGATGTTCTTTAATAATCATATCACATAGGACTTTTGAGAAGACGGAGGTGCTCCTTCCTGGCCTCCTTCGAATGATTATCCTTCCAATGGTTGTGATTTCTGAATATATAACCAGTTAATTCCTTACTTCCATGTATCTTTTTTTTGGTGGAAATAGGATAATATATTTCTATTACAAACTCTCTTCCCTTAACCTCCCGGGTTAAAAGAGAAGGAAGAATCCCTATGGATTCCTGAATGTTGCTGATCACTGTTTTGGTTCCAAGGTATTACTTACATGTATCTACAGTAGAGGATATACACCATACTTTAGTGAAGATAAATTTTTTTTTATTTTAAATCCTTGTCCCTTATATTGATAATTGAATAGGAGTATTTTTTTTGTCTTCTTTTTGGTTCAAAAGGAATACATAAGGTTGTAGATTAGAAATGAACCTGCTATGTACAACTAATTCGACTATATTTACTTTGATATTCTTTTGGTGGTGTTTAGCAATAAGTATACAATCTCAAAGTAAATTAAACATGTATAACTCGAGGCTCGAGCACAACAAATCTTCATTGAATTGAAGGGCTATATATAACAGAACTTTGATCTATTAGTTAAGTTGAGCGAATGACATGTTCATAAGAGACCACCTAGTTCCTAACTCATGGAGCATTTTTTGTAAACAAACCTTTTTTTAAAATGACAGTACGATATCATAGGTGGTTCACAAAAAAAAAAAAAAAATTATAGGAAGAATAAATTTAAAGAATAAGTATCATGAATTTCATTTAGATACAACTAGGCCACTTAAGGTCGACCACCTATGGGACTCAATTCCTTTTCTAATCATTACAAAGTGTCCAGCTATGTAGCATTCCTAATTGTTCGAGATGTTAAGAAGTAAAACTCGAGTGTGGATCAAACGTCTAACAGTGCACTCTAATTCTACCTCAAGATCCTCCATGGTTTTGTCTACTTCTTCCAGTCTCTTGTTTGCCATCCGAACCTCCATTGAGTCACATCTCTCCAACAATCTTTGACAATTGATTCGCCTAAACTTTGACGCAAATGATCTTTGGCTATGCATAATACTTATAGTAGTTGGCAACGACAGTAGTGATAATAGGGACTCCACGGCAGAAATGGTAGCCCCTCTAACCTCTCTCAAAACATGCACAATTACTATAAGACTTTGGTCAATTAGTGAAAGCTCCGACGTAAAATACTTGTTCTTCGTCCCTTTGATATCCCTTAAGCACTTAGCTAGCTCCTTCTTCAGCTTCTTTCTGTAAAGACCATGATCCGACATCTGCGCCTCAAAGTCGGACCCCTCAATTTTGGCTCGCCGAAAGGTATGTTGGAGGTCTTTAAGGTGCTCTTTAACTAAAAGGACAACGTCCCTGGTCGCGCCACATAGGTCCAGCATCTCTAGGGACGCCTCTGCGATGTCTTGGACCGATGACATGTCTTGTTGGTGGTGACTCAAGGCCTGTTGGATTTGTGGAGAGTGAAGCAGATCATTTGCACATTTGTGAAGGTCGCTTAGATCATTGAAATTTGGGAGAGCTACTGATGACAACATCGTGATAGATTAAAATCGATTAGTATGTTTGTTTGTGTATCAGATTCTGAGGACTTTAGCTAGCTTAGCTTGCTGATGATCAAGGAGCGATGGTGAAGTTGTACTGCAACTCATGCATTTATATATGAATAACCAACTCTAAGGGAAGATGACATGAAGTTTCCTTAGCTAGGTTGGAACAGCTAGTTGGTTATGTATGAACCTTCCGTACATATGGTTGAATAAGGGGCAAATATACATAAATAGCGTTGTTAAGATATTGTTCATGTTGTTTCTGACAAGGGCAGATTAAATATATCGCATATACACGTGCATATGATGATTACAGGAGTGAATGTACATGACTATGTTCATATTCGTATCATGTATAAGATAACGATGGAGATTAGATTCTTATTGTTTATGAGATAAGTACCACTTAAATTTTCTAGAATATGATGTACAACTGTATACCTTTGTCATCTTTGTATAGGACAGGACATGAAATCGAAGTCAAGATCCCATTTGAGGTGCAGATACAAGCAGCTGACAAGAAGAAAGTCCCTGAGAAATTACCAAAATTTGGATAGTTTTGCAGGATGCTTGTATATTTGCGGTTGGAAGAAACACATCCATGATATTTGATGTTTGGTAGAAGCATGGTCTAATTTCCTAATTGTTGCTTGAGACTTTTGAGGGTGTGGTTTAGGTGACACAAATGGTTTTAGTGAGACCACAAAATTTTGTATACACCTGATTAACTGCCTACTGAAGTGAGTTGTACTATTTAAAGGATCTATTGCATATACTTGAGAGTATGTATTCTCAAGTATATTTGTATGTACCTTTATGTATTTTTTAACAAAAAAATAAAAGTAAATAAAAATGTCTTAAATTACAGTTGAGAGTACCTAATAATTTGCCTATTTACTGAGGTAGCTTGTACAGGGTTAGGATTAAATAGTGAGAATCAATATTAAAGATTTGTATTTAATAATGGCCACATTTTTAATATAGCCAGTGTAGAATTTGCCCTAAACAATCTATTATACTAGTTCATTCCGTATGTGAATATGTACACTGGTTTTGCAAATTGTGTAGTTTATCATTGAGTTGTCTTTTGACGCCTGGCGACTGGCAGCCAGTATGTCACTCGTGTGCTCCTATTTTATTTTCAAGCCGTGTAGTAAGGCCGCCTTGCTCCTGTAAAGGTCAAGGCAATGTGTTTCCTTTACCACTAGAAAACTCTGTCAATACAAGAAAGTTAGAAAACGGCACACTTCTCACAAATGCTGTAAACATCTTACCACTCTCGTTCTATCAGCGAGCTATCCTTCCCTCACCATTTAATCTATTGGTAAGAAATGATTCGAAAAAATGTGTCGCTCGGAGAGTTACTGAGACATGCTGATAATTATGACAAATTCTACAATGGCTACGTTAAAAATGTGACCACTACTAAAAACAAATCTTGAACATTGA
>CAAKMY010048295.1:0-24852 GCA_901111285.1 Corrigiola litoralis | reverse complement strand
AGAGGGTGGGCACCAAATTATTACCCATCCGGTGGGCCTCTATTATCTTCCTATATAGAAAAAGCCCATAATATGATATGTTATAGATGATTAAAATCTGTTCGCGGGTGGGCCCCATTTTGTTCAGAAAATGCCAAATTAGCATTCAGTTATTTACAGTTGCTCTGCCCCTTCCATTCTTCATTCTTCCTCCCCGACACATCAAATCAAACCAATCAAATAAAATCAGGTAATCATTTCCCACAAAATTATCTAGAGAAGCCGTTTGATTAACATAAAATTAGACGTGGTCATTATTGGACTTATATTGGTGTACTACTAGGTTTAAAGTGGTCACCAAAGTGGTCGGTGACCTCTTTAAGCCATACCTTGACCACTTTAAGTCCATCTAGTTATAAATAAAAATTAGACGGCCTCATAAAAAAACTACGTGATCATTTTCTACATCATCTTTTTCTTAAGCTGAGTTTTATCGTGTAGTCAAATTTCCATCATCGCATTCGGGTATCTCTATACTCTTTCTACATGGGTTTTGAATGTTTGCATTGACAAGTTTGTTCATTTGTTTGATTGGATGATGAATGTTGATACTTTTATGACTTGGGTGATTGGTTGATGATTGAGATACCTTGTTTGTCTAGCTATTTCCTTAGTGTTTGCATTTATAATTTATTGAGCTTGGAACAGAACAATGTTGTCATTAGGACTTAGAATGGCTTTAAGTGAAATGAATAGATCACTAGTATGTGTTTGCGTTGCCCGTGTAGGAATCTAAGAGAATGTAGTAGTGAATTTGAGAGAATTCGCGGCATCAGCCATGACATTAGGGAGAATCCAATAGAATGCTAGCAATGTGATCTAAATCCCATGCTGATGATAAATAATCTAAATTCAGTGTTTGCGAATTCCCTTAGTATGTGAAACATGTAATGTTCTAGTCTAGTGTAATATTAGATTGTGTGAATCTTACTAGGGGGCTATCTTAGTTCCCAATTTTAAGTTAGCTCGGAAGATCATTTGGTGCAGGATATGGTTTGATTATTTGTTGTAGTACACATGTTTCAATGATTGCCGCGTTAGTTATATAACTGATAATAATTGGCAGGCTTTTACTTAACATTTTGATGTTGTAAAAGGTTGTAATCTTATTGGTATGATATCGGAATATTAGAAGTAATGATTAGTTAGATGGTCTGAGTAGTGCGTAAGTTAGCTTCGATTGTGTTACAGTTCTAGTTGTTGTTCTGAGCTAAGTATTCATTTCTGGGAGATGAAGATGCAAGGCCTCTTGTTTCCGGATTCCTTGTTTCTGATATAATGCGATAGTAAGGCTTTGCTATAGATGCTTCAAATGATCCAACTTCGTAACTGTTGAGATACTTATTGCTGGAACAGGTTAAGCATGTCAGGCACCAAAGATGTCGTTGATAGCAAGCTACAAGAGGAAGTGTCTGGGCATGCCGACACAAATGAGGAGAATCCAATGCCTACTCGACAACAGGAGGTATATCATTTTTATTCTTGTGCTTTAGTTGTAAGTTGATCATGTGTATCATCAGTTTGAAAGAAAGCTCAAGGGTCAGAAAAACTGTCTGCCTAAAAGCCGGGGATTTGGTTACTGCTGCTTATAATAATTGCCTTGCAAGGTCACCTAGGCATGCTTTGCCTCTCAATTACTGCTATACACTTGCTCATAATCGTGGTTTAGTTTCTCTGTCTTGGTTGGGGTGGCGTGAGAGGGGGTGGGGTTCAAGAGTCCATAGGTCTTGGTTTTTAGCCTCTTTCACATTCGGGCCAAGTTTGTTCTTTGGACTTATACGAGATGACATTTGCTCAGGAGGCAGTGATCAAGAAAAAGTATGGAGGAATTGTACCAAAGAAGAAGCCACTAATCTCAAAGGCAAGAATTTAGTATTGTTTTCTCATCCAAGTGACGAATGTTCTTTGTACGGTTTTGAGTTCTCTGAACTCTATTAAAAGATGCATTTGATTTCAGGACCATGAACAACAATTTTTTGATTCTGCTGATTGGGCCTTGGGAAAGGTAATAAAGCCTTATAACACCCTCAACACTTGGTATTTTTTTTTTTTTTTATATAAATCAACACTTGGTAGTTGTGAACTTGTGATTGCGATCTCCAGCTTTTTTCTTTTACTTATAAATATGTGATCTTTTTTGCTTGTTGCCAAGCAGCAGGGAGCTCAGAAACCAAAAAACCCACTTGAAGCACTCCGCCCAAAGTTGCAGGTACAAGATTCACCTTATAGCAAATCCTGATCAGATTTTTCCTTAGAGGTGTCCTTTAGGGGTACAGCAGGCTATCCTAGCGTTGTAAATTTATTTTGTCTGAGTATCCTGTATCCCCTCAACCTGTAGTCAGTGGTTAGCTTATATTCTCTTGAGCACTGCTTGTATGTTGCATTCCTTAACTTAAAATACTAGTTACTTACAGGTGACCAAGTCTGTCTTTTTTTACAATGGCTTTGAAGAAGGTATCTCACGTGATTTGGACATTCAGTCTACTCTGGGTTGATTCATGCCACCCTGCCTTTAGATAGAGAGCTTAATCTAATTTTTTGGGAAGCCCCACCCTCAGTTGCATAATGTTGCAATATTAATATGCAACATTACTTTTCCTGACTGTCCGCTTTAACTTGTTAAAGAATGCTTAAAGTAGAGGTTGGTTTGATGTACTAGAAGTTGGTTTGATGTACTTCAGGATCCAGTCTTTCACAGCTGAATATATATCTTTTTATCTGATTTCTCAGCCGACTCCTCATCATCAAGCTCGTTCAAGGCGCTCACCTTGTGCTCCTGCAGATGGTGAAGGTATTAAAATTGCCTAGTTGTCTCTTTTTTGGAGAAAATAGTTGACATTTGGTTCATATCTCATATTCTCTTCCTCTACCGCAGACACAGACATGTCGCCTGAACATCATGATTGTTCTGGAGAAGATGATAAGAGCAATGAAGTCACTGCTGATGATAACAGCCACAACTAAGCTTCTCCCAAGTCAACTTTGAACAAGAGATATCCTCCATTTTTGTTTGTAGCTGATTTGAATGGAAAGCGGTATAAATGTGAGTATGACATACTACTAATAACACAATCTGTTCATTTAGTGATTTAGATACAAATGAACACAAACTTTTCCTGGAAGCTCAGAGAGGTCATTTGCTATTGTTGATGATCTAAGTGTTATTGTTAATGATCTACTTTAGACTGCTACATCATGCAGTTAACTACAAGTTGTTTGTGCTTGTGGTCGACTACTCCCCCTATGATGTAATTCGTGAAGATTTTGTCAGTGCCGCTTGAATATTTTGTTAACGTTTACATACACAATACTCATTCTGTTTGGTCTCGTCGGAGACATCTGATACTTTGATCTCCACCTCCTAACCCCACAAAATAAAACGAAAGCTTTGCTTTTAATTCTATGAATCTTGCATGTCTTACTCGCAACTAGATATGGCAAAGATCTCCCATTCCGAATGACCCAAACCAAATCCTGATTTTGACCCGAAGATGATGACCCAAACTTTTCACGAAACCCGAATTGATCAAATGGTGACCTGACCAGGATTGACCGACCCTAGTGACTCGATACAAATATTCATTGAGCTAAGCAAATTGAATAATCGTCAGGACTGTAGCAGGCTCTCAAGTCACAACTTCTATGCATCTATATAGAACATTTTAAAATGGATGCCTCTTTTAGGCAGCTTGGTGCATATTTTATAGCTTCTATAAATGAGATAAAAGTAAAACTACAGAAGTGAGACTATGGGTGTGTTTGGCAAAACTGACTGAAAAGGTACCTAAAACTTGAAAAGGTGCCTCAAACCTGAAATGGTAACTGAAACCTGATCAGGTGTCTGGAATTTTTTTTTTCAGGTTCCCCTAGTAGCTAATTATTTCAGTCACCTTAAATATATTTCAGGCTGTGTTACCAAACAACCTTAAAACTTAAGGTGACTGAAATTTTGGTCAAACAAGGTAAACTAGTCAAATAAGGTGACTGAAATGACTTGCCAAACACACCCTATATCTCATTTATCTAACTTTTTAATGAGAAAATTCACGGGATTCCTGTGGCAATGATACACAGGCCTGATTAGGATGAATGTGTAGATATTCATAAGCGTAATCAAGAACTTTGGAAATTGATTTATTCAGATCTTGTGGCAATGGCTCTATCACAAATCATTTTAGCTTAGTTATTTTCTTTCGTTTAGCCTTTCAGAATGCTTACAGCTGTAGTGAAATTGTTCATTCAGCATATAAAGTGAAAATCACGAGTATAATTTTCGTATCTTTCTAGTTAGCAAGCGCTCTATCACCGAATACATGGAACTTTTATAGCTATGACTATGAGCCTATGACTGCCTAAATCTACACTTTACTGTGTTGGGCTTAAGATATTGGAAATTTGGATGTGCTTTCAATGGTACAATCGACAGCGCCAAGTTGCATTATATGCCCATTAAAAGAAAAAAAATCGGCTTCGTAAACCAAATGTTACAATTAACAACCTTCAAATTGTTGTTCACATCAATCATTCTCTCTCCCTCTCTCAATTTGGAGTGGCAGCTGGTCGTATACAACAAAGCTAATTATACAAAGAAACAACAGTTAAAGATATAACACTCAAAAAATGTGGGGCTGCAGGAAGCACCTGCATAAAACTGCTACAATTGATACAGTGAACCTGTGACATCAGATAGCTACCGCATATAGCCAAGCTGTATATTAATCAGCAGCGGAATCATATCCAACAAGAAACGACTGCATGATCGAATTTTGGATCAATCAACAAGCACATGGTCCTCAACTCTGTCTTCAACAATTACCCAATATATTACACTTGCACCATCAATGTAGCGGCTTAAAGCAAATCCAGTAAAGGTGGCTGGTCAGAAGGCGCCTTCCGCGAAACACCAGAATGACCTTGAGCTCCTCTACCCCTTCCCCTGCCTCTGCCAACAGCAGTGGCAGGTGGCGGAGCTAGTCTAGGGGCACTATGCTCAGTCTTAGATGAAGCGAAAATAGAACCGAGGTCTGTTGTATTTTTATCGCCAGAGTTAATACCACCGAAAAAACTGCCTTGGTTCGGCTTAAGAGCGCCTAGAGACTGCCCAGGTCCAATTGAACTATCATAAACAAAGCTGTTGAACCCTGAACCTCCCTGATATGATTTTGAAGGCTCTGTGAGTTTCTGATTACTGACAGCCAAGCTAGGCCCACTGTTATTCAGCAAAGTTGTACTATTCAAGGAATTTGTGCTGGAACTGAAGGTGAGTTTGTTTGCTGGCATTCCTGCCGTTCCATTGTTCAAAGTCCCAGAGCCACTAGGCCGAGGAGGCCAGTCAGAAAAAGGATCCATATCATCCAAATTTCCAGTAGATGTACTCTGCTCGTGTCTCTCATTATCACTCTGACTGACACCAGAACTCCTAGGTGGCCACTCGACGTCAATTGACGGGCAAGAACTCATTGCTTGTGAATCGGAGGCAGCAGGTGTCACTGATGAATGGGACTGCAATGATACACCATTATTCAAACGGGTCCCATCAACAGGCAGCATAGAAGATGCACTCGCTGTATGAAGTTGGGTGGATGTGTCTGGCTTCTTCTTGGCAGGCCAGTCTTCATCCCAAGATGGGCTTTTCTTTACAGCTGAGACCGATGAAGTTCCATTCATTTCTTTTGATGCTGCCGACTGAGATCCCAGTGCAGAAGTGGCATTGACCTCTGAAATTCCAGAATCAGTCACAGAAACTCCTCTTTTCTCCTCTATTTTCCTGCAACCGGACCAATCCCAATTTGTTAACTGAAATATCCAAGCAAACATCCATTGATATACTGGCTGAAGTATCAAGTGATCAAATACCTTAGAATGTCCTTAACAAAGGCCATGTACTTTGCAAACTGCTGGACATTCAACTGCTGAACGACCAAAAGAGGGGCGAGTAGAGGGAGGACATGCTCCGCGACAAATTCCGTTCCATACTGAAATGACACAACAGCTTAGTCTTACCAAAAAAAAAATAGCGTCTTATACAGTGTTTACCTAGTAATGATGAAGTATTACCTGCTTCAGGACCGCGTTGGCTACAGAAAGTGTACACATAAGAGTTGGCTGCGAACGATCAACAGCAGTGCAACGTTGAACGGTTTGCAACACTTCCAAAACGGCTTGTTTATCAAGCTTGTAAACCAACTCTCCTAAGCATAATAAAGAATTTACTCTGACCTGTCCATCAGAAGCAGATTCAGTAGTAACTATTAGCTAAAACTAATTAGAGCATAGAAATTTTTCTATATCTACAAAGTTCATGCATATTTATATACAATAAAGCAACCGTGACTCTTGGATTTATCTGGCTCTAGTTTAACTGAGATTACTGTAACAAAGTAACTCCCCCCTGTCCAGAATATTCTGTAATACAAATCAAAGATCTTACAGGAGCTTCAAGTATTATTCGAAGAAGCTGATGGCTAAATTAAACCTCTCTCACAGTATCAAAGATGACAGCAAAGTTTTTCTTGGCCAACAGACCCTGCAATGAGATATTGAACAAGTGTCCCAAGCCAACATGGGTTTAGGTGGCACAGTAAGAAGAGCCAAAAGGAGCAACCTGGTTCTTGGTTCTCCAAATTATTGATGGATATACAGTACCAATAATAGTGAAAAAGATAGTTTCCCGCAAATGCTAAGCCAATACATTCAACATAGTTTCCAGCAAGTGCTGAATGCAAATATATGCTGCAGGAGAATGTTTCTCTAACAATTAAACAGTTGATTGCATTTTTCTTAGTCCTCTAGACTCTAGACACTGTGATAATATTGCCATTTCTTTTTCTGATTTTTGTAAGGATAACTTTCATTCAAAAATCCCCTGTTTTTCGATAATTTTTGACTTAAGAGGCGATGGACTTGGGATCTAAGTTTATTGGTTTCGGAGTCCTTAACAATGGAGAAATGGAAGTAGGGGGAAGGTGTTTAGCAGAAGAGAGCCGCCCCATCCTCATGTCAGGGAGCAGAAAGGAGAGCCAATATAAATCGATAAAAGGCGGTGCGGCACAATAATGTCATAAGGAGCAGATATCCACTGGTGGAACTTATTTTTACCGTAGAAGAATTAGCTCTGGTCATTGACTTCCGATTTCCAATAACTCCATCGTCTTTTGATAGCAAAGAAAGCACAATGTGATACATAATTAACCCCAATCAAATCCATTTTAAGTATATAGAAAAGACGAGGGGATGAAATAGATCATTACTTACTGCAGCAACAGTTGTCTTGAGAGCTAAACCATGTACACGAGGAACTATTGCTTGTTTCACCAACTGCAGATGATAACCATAGGGTGTTTAAAAGTAGAACAGGGCAAACGAATCACAATCACACTATTTGAAAAACAACATTTGTCTAATTGCTCATCATTCAGATAAGTTAACTGTACTTCATACAAGTCCTGACAAAGATAAAACAGATCAATATGCTAATCACATAAACAAAGCCTTCCATGGAAACCTTGCTTTACTGTTCTTCAAACAATTATCTAAAAACAAAATCCCCTTCAAATTATCAGGTAATGACAAAAGCTGTTTAATACAGGTCATACCTGAGGATCCAAATGCTTAGTAAGAGAGACTGTTTTCTTCAGAACTTCCTCTTGAATGCGGGGATCAGTATCATCATAAGCCCGAACTAGCATGGGAAGCACACGTGCAACAAGGTCTTCGTGATTGGACTGAAAAAGGTTAGATACCAGGGTTAAATACCAGCCCATTCAAACCAAGCATTCAAAAAAAAAAAAAAAAAAAAAGAAAGCCACACAAAGTTGACCAAACGAAGAAACATCACAACAAAAGGATAAACACTTAACTTCTTAGGCATATAGTCCACACCCTTAATTTTCTGCTTTTTAAATTTTTGTTTAGGAAAGATAAGATTTTGGGTTTCCATTCACTGAAGAATACTCGAGCCTATGCTCCACAAAAACCTAGAGCCCCAGCTCTGTATTGTGGTATAAACAACCAAGTTGAGCAAAGTAATGTTGGTTCATTTAGAATTCGTAAGAGCTCTAACCAAGCTTAAGCTTGACCCGAGTTTCACTTATATGTTCAGACTTGTTTGTCCACTAAAAGAAAGCATAACTCTATTGAAAAATTTGCTCAACTGATACAGTATTGAAATGATTTTTACATTTATCGTAAAAAGAAGGTTAATAAGTTCAACTCATTGACTTACTAATGCGATTATTCAACTTTTTAATAAACGTAAAAATTCCTTTTTTCTTCTTTTTTTTTAACGAGAATACATACCAAGTTGAAAAAGTCAAAATGAAGAATAACAACAGACGAAATATTAGATGAATTTCATTAATGAACAGGTCAGTTTTTGTAAAAGATCAACTTCCAAATCTTGGGTTTTTATTAAATACGCTTCATATTTATTTTCGTCTTTAGTTCTTTACTATATTAGCTTATGAATAAGCTTTAAGCAGGATTGTTTAAAAATTGTTGACGAGTGAATTGGTCAGTTCACCGCCCTACCCAGAACCATCAGAATTCCCAGTCTGGTCTTCAAACTGTTGGTCATACTATCTAGCGAGGCATCCCCCTTCTCACCCTGGATTTAAACCTGGGATGTCAAGTCTAGGAGGAGCTCTTTCATGCAACTGCACCAATTGATCATCAACAGCATGCATGATGGTGGTAGCTACAATGTCAAAGCAAGGAATACAATACAAGCTGTTCGTAGGGAAAGTTAGCCAAATTTGGGGACTTCCATTTCTGGAAAGGGGGGGAGAGGGGGAAAGAGGAGGAAGAGGTGCCATATTAATGGATGTCCAGACATGACTATGGTTATCATATTTTTTCATGAATTTACTTCGGAAACTGAATTTATAGGACAAATTCATAAAGTCCACACTGAGCAAGCAGTACAAAACAATAGAAATATGTGCTTTATGGGTTCACTTTATGGGTTCTTTCTTCGTTCTTGTTCTTGCAAAAGTTTCTTTATCTTTGCCGCCCACGGTTATGATTTTGGTTGATGAGATTTGACACAGACCATTAGAGCTTATATTAATTCTCCAGGTACTCGTGCATGTTATACCAAATTTACAATGCAACCCCTTGTTATGTAACATAGTCCAATTTGCAGGTATAAAGGGCTCGACCACTAGGTAATCGACACTTAGGGTTTTTTAAGGATGCAACTGTTGTCACAAGAACCTATCTATCATACACCATTTTAGTGCACAAACGTCAACCAAGGATCATTTATTAACTCTCACTACACCGATGAGTCAGATCTATGACACATTCTCTCTCCCTGTGTGTCTTTCTTGCATGGAGATTGAAGAAAGTATTCCCTCCATCCAATTCGAAATTAAATAATTAATGGGGGTATTTTGAAACAGCATAACGGGGCAATTATAGTATATCGGAGGTATCTAGCATATTTGACAAGCTAATTTGTGTGTGATAAATAGCATATTTGGTCAAGCATTCTGATTTTTGAGATGCTTTTTGAAATAGTATATGGGATAGCAATATCATTTGATATGATTTGAAAAAGATTGTAATAACATGTGGGCCATCCACAAACTCTTTCCATCACTCAGGTGGATGTATATAGAGACACACAATCATTCTTCACTAGTGTTTTAGAAAAGCAAATATTGTTTTTCGGCGATTATCTATGGTTAAATAGTTTCCAGACACTGACCCGAGAAAAATGACAGTGACCATCATTTTTCCAGACAAGAGCGACTGGCTTTTATATCTTGGTAGAGTGAAAAGAACGGAAACATCTCCAAATCAAGGAATCATCAAAGGAGTTCATATACGAACAGCCACAAACCTGAAGAATCTTGCACTTCCAATATACAGAAAATATGCTACCAAACCGCACTTAGGGGGAAGAGTTCAAAAGATTAGAAAAGCCCCGACCCACCGACCCACCCCCCATCCCCTCTCCCTTCTCACCCCCGGCCTTCTTTTTACGATGTGAAAAATAATTGGAAATAGCTGTTAGAGCATAATAGAAAACAAGTAAATAGAAAAGTTGACAATGGGTTCTCAAAGGAAACGAAGTCAATGGAGAAAAGAATATGTTAATTATGCTTTATATCAGTAATGCAAAAGGGAACCAGTGTAAACCACCCTATTTCAAAAGCCTCGCAATAACTAATTCTACATTGAAAAACACTACCATCTGTCAAACAAGAAAACCAAATAACTGCCAAGCAAAAAGCTCCCTACAATCGACTACATGCCTCGTTCCTCCCAAAGTTAACATAGCAAAATTTTAAGTGCTGGCAGTAGAAGGGAAAACCCTTTGGATCCCCTTGATGACAACCAGATACCTCCATAGAGCAGCAGTCAAATCACAATGCTAGAGCATATGATCCAAAAGCCACACTCCGTAAAAATACAACCAACACCTGTGGAACTAGACATTTTATTAACACAACTTCTCAATGGTGCTGAGCCTCCAAGAACAAGTAGTCCATGCAAAAGCCTTAACTTTCTTTGTGCATCAGATAGTCAAAAATATAGCCAGACACAGGGAAAGAATTTGCATTTTGGAATCAGAAAGGGCTACAACTAAAAAGGGCAAAAGAATCCCCTAACCACAAACTACTATCATGAGTGGGTGAAAGAGCACATCTCCGGTTTCCCGCATAAGGATTTATGGTCATTCATACCCTACTCTAAATGGTTCCTTCTGATATGAAAAATTACAAAGAAACCACATCACGCTCTAATGAGAACTCCATGATAGGAGCAATAAAGATGATACAGCATACAGGCACAGCAGAACGAATAGGATTCTTATCCTGTATACGGTTGCAAACAGAAATCATGAAAGAGAGAAAACCAACCACAGGCATTTGAAACAAGTCTCACCTAATCCCCCTCACCCCACCCCCACTCCTTTCAAGCATTCTCTGCAAAACTTCAAATCGGAACGTACTACCAAGATTCTTTGGTTCATTTATAGCTAATCTGGATAAACTGACCAACATATTAAGTACCCATACATGTTATAACTTATAAGTAACAGAAGTCCAGAACGTGCCAAATTACAATTCAAATAGCTGGACGTCAGAAGCAATAAAGTCAACAGAGAAATTAGCTCAGACAGTTTCATTATTACCTTGGTTATTATTAGCTCTGCGTGCTTCACGAGCAGTAGTAATGTTTCACCAGAAGCAGAACTCAAAACCGGAACAAGAGCTGGCAAAGTTGACAGTTCAAATTCATGTTTTTCCTGCAGTTGATTTAAAAACAAATTACACCTCCATGTAATATCTCCATATAGAAGACATGTTCAAGAGCTATAACTCCCTTTTATGACAGCAGTTAATTGGTGCTGGACAATACAAAATTAATATGATTATAGAGCAGCACAAGAGCTTTTCAAACCTTGAATTGGAAAAAAATAACCCTAACAATATGAAAGCAAGAATGCCATGATTAAAGTTCTAAGTAACTGCCAAATACCCTACCCTAACTCGGGGAATTTCCAAGTATTTGCTACTATAAATGAAGTTCATACTTAACCTTGGGTTTTTCAAATAGTTAGGTGGTGTTGTTCCTACACAAGCAGTATGATGAAAAGTAGCAGATAAGTTTCAAATGTGAAAAACTAGGAGCTAGAAAAGTAGCAGAATTCTGTATGAGTGGCCATGGTCTCAACTGTCGTGGCTGATGGTTGTTTGGTGCGGCTTGGCTTGGGTAACCTACAACCACCAAAAGAACACCGCTCCTAGAAGCCGACAGCCTTGCCGACAATATAATAGTAACTTTTTAAAACACGAATATAGATGGCATGAACTCGTTTGATTTCTTGTGGCTGATTTGTTGATATTTGTTGATATTTGTTCATCTTTTGATATTTTGGTGTGTTGCGTATGGAATCTCCTCTTGCTCCCTCGTCTTTATCAGCATCAGCCATCAAGGCCTCTTCTAACCTGCAATTTTGCTTTCATAACCAGTATTTCACGGTTCAAATTGCTGAATAGAATTTGTTTGATTGTAGCATTTCCTGTAGGGTTTTCCCTGTAGTGTTGGCTATTATGGCCAATAATTGAAGCATGGGTGTCGACCAGGACGACTGACAGTCAGTGAAGGAAAGACGGCCCTGCTGGCCGATAGCCATGCTTCAACCATCAGGCACACTGACCAACATGGGTTTTTATTTTCAAAGCTCGGGTTCCTTTACTTATTCTCATTAATGACTTCAATGGTAACTAATGGTATAAGTAAATGCGCTTTTCTTTCTACTTTTTCTGTGGGTGTCACTGTTTGATGTTAACGACTTATGTTTATAATAATGTTAATATTATATTTTGAAATTAATCTACCTGTATATAAGGTAGATGAGAGTAGAAGATTAAGACAACGATACATAAGAAGGGGAGGGACCAGTGCCGGAGCCAAAAATTTTGAGTTAGCGGGACTTTTTATTTTTTTTATGGTTCTTTGTGAGACTGGAGAAATGAGTTGGCACCCCATGTGAGAGGGTGAAATTCAAATTGAACACCCAATGACACCCCGAGAATGTGAGCAAGTAAGTCAGTGAATCAGGGGAAGGTTAGAGTTGCGAAGAGCTAAGATTGGAAGAACATTGTGTATAATAGGTTTTAATCATTGCAAGGTAACTGATTTGAACAATAATGGGTAGATTACGAGTGATTTGCGATTAAAAAATGAGCAAGATTATCCATCATTGTATTGGGCCAAACAATCTAGTTCACACTGTATAAAATTGGTTCCAGGAAATTTTTAGCAGGGGCCAACTTTAGAATACACATATCCATTGACATAGCCAGCATGGGTACATGCCCCCCTCCGCCCCTGGGAGGGACGGAGGGGGTTGGTGATGTTTACTATTTTGGTAGTTTGAGGGGTTAACTAGTTAAGGGCAATTATGTAATTTTTCTACTTTTAATTAATATTGTGCTGCATTTAGGTTTTTGAGCGTTGGGTCTAGCGTCACCCCAAAAAACATCCATAGAATTATCAATTATTCTCTCCAGAAAAGCTTTAAGAGCAGTAGCTATTGGGAATCTCCAATCATTTTACCCCAACTACAACACCCAAAGAATCTCCAAGCAAAGTAAATTTCCAGGCTGATCCAACATGATTTTGCAAAGGAAATATAAAGCACAATATTGGAGGACAGCGTATTGATACTCACTACTGCTACTAGCAGAAATTGGGGGCAACATTGTTGCAGCAGAAGAAAGTTTATGGTGCTAAGTACGAAGTCTATCATGTGATTCTATCATCATGAACCAGCATGTAAAGCTCCGCTTGATTGTGTCTTACCCAAAAATTCTACCACACTGGGCAACTTCAAATCATATAATGACCTACTGTGAGGTTGAGGCATAAAAGCTACAAAGGATGTTCCAAAAATTGCAGAGAATATAATATCAAGCAAGACAAATCCCCAAAAGAGCTTCCACGTATATAGATGTCTTTAGCAAGCCGACAACTAAATGCATTCACACATGTAAACATGCGCAGATGCAAGCAAAAAGCTCTGGTAAGAAAACGAGGAGAATGAAACACATAGTAACCATGTGGAATGCAGACAACAACGAGAATGAAAACCAAGTGAGATCGTACAGCAGTTCTTTCTAAAGGCACATATCAAACTGTAACTTCTGTACCTGGGACTCTGCTATAGTGAGAACCATCGGCAATATCATCGGTTGCATTACCACATTGCGAAGTTCAGCACAAAGAGGCGGAAGAACCTGCAAAAAAAAACAGTAAGAATAAGAAGTCAATCAAACTAATTTTGTTCTCAAGGATGAGGTGGACAAGATCAGCTCAGCAGGATGACAGTAAACTGTGAAAACTCAGTAAGATCTGAGGCTTCCAGTCAGAGATAATCACAAT
Organism: Corrigiola litoralis; assembly: GCA_901111285.1. Lineage (NCBI taxonomy): Eukaryota > Viridiplantae > Streptophyta > Magnoliopsida > Caryophyllales > Caryophyllaceae > Corrigiola > Corrigiola litoralis. Next base: position 10,914 of record CAAKMY010048295.1, on the reverse strand, counting down.
ACAGACCCGGAATTCAGTAAAAAGAATGTCTTATATTCCACAGGAGATATATAAAAAAAGGTCCAACTCACACATATACTTTACCCACCAAATCTTATTCATATAATTATTTGAATATTGAGCATTTGAACTTCCTATATAGTATATAGCCTAATCTAGAGTGAGACCTTATACTAAGGCATTGATTAATCCCCTCCTGTCTTTCAGATTGTATTTAAAATTCTGCCTTGGATTCAAATTCCTCCCACAGCAATGCGTGCAACTAATACATCTACTCTCTGGTAAGCACTGAAAGAGAACAACGAGATTATGTTTATCCAAAACAAAGCTCTGCAATGATTATAGAGTTGGGGACTGAAATAACTCCCATTTCTTTTTAACTCAAAGAACCTCTAAGTCGGGAAGAAAATTATGAATTAGTTGTAAGTGAAAAATACACATCAAGAAATCACGAACAAGGTCCGTTGCAGAATCCCACTGACGTGGCATTCACCAGAGTCATCCCTTTTTCCTTATGGGAGATATATGCTGTCACTTAAAAATAAAAGGAACTGACATATCACATCTTTTTAAGTAATATGGCCAGATAAGGTGATTTCGCCCGTGTTCATAGAAAATTATTGGTGAAAGATTATGGCCCTTTCCTATACAGAAAGACATTAGGGCCATTAGGCACAGGAATCCCACACTTCATCTGCACTGATCACCAGTATCCAGCAATTGTTAACGCGTGCACTTCATCTACTTCTTGGTTTATAAGATAATACAAAGACGAAAATATCCAAAATGCCCCTCTTAACAAGTTACCCAGGGTAACTCGTTAAGATTTCCATACATATGTAACTTTCAATTAAATATTTTATGTAAATTAAGTTTGTCAAACTAAACAAGACCTTTTTTTAAAGCATGGGATTGACTGAAATTGAGCCCCAAAAGATTGGGGGCCCTATTCCGTCAATCATCCTGCACTACTGCACTTGGCCTTTGGCCGCCAATGTAATCTTGCCTCCACCCTCCCCTTTATTTTGTGTTTGTTGAGGAGGGCTGGGGGTTGTGTACAAATATGAGTACCAGCAGTTAGATGAGTACAAGAAGTTTTCGACAGTAGATAGTTCCATGAATCGAACAGCTAGACGAAGAGACAAGTAATACACAAAGCTATCAAACCTTATACCGCAACACTCTTGAGTCAAAATCCTTCCACATGTCAGACAAAGCTTTCAGAAACTCAGACTTATGCATGTTATCTCGTCCCTGCAAAATACAATTAAACACTCATCTTATTAGTTACATCTAAAAACAACCTTTCAGTTAAAGGGGAGAAAAACAATCATCTTACAAGCATGTGATCCAAGAAGCGAAGAGCACGCAGCCTTGTATCATCTCGGAAGAAAGGTGAACCTCCAAAAAAATTGGACGATAAATTAGTCCCATTATTCAAAATTCAGCATCAATATGACAACAGGAAGTTATCATTTATCACAATGAAACTTTAAACCAAATTAACGGAACAAATGCAAGAAACATGCTGATCCTGCATTCCTGCCTATTTTAGGCAAGAGTTTGAACACTTTTCATGTTATGACTGATATGTCGGAACAATGGATTTTTCTTCTTCTAGGACATTTATGAGAATTTTAGAGCAATTAAGTAGGAACAAGTTTATGGCTATAAAGAACTATACAAAAAGAATGTCCTTGAAGCTATGGTAAGTTGCTCCTGATATCTGCCGCAAGGACTTCAACTTGGCATGATACAAATTACTGACACGGAGTCCTATGTATATTCCCGATCATGGACTCAAATCCTACACTTGGATCAAAGAGGATTGAATTCACATTCAGACCATTCCAGATTTTGGAACGTGAAAAACCAAGAGACTGTAACATGTGCTAACCTGTTATCATAATCCTTCTTTGTTTTTATCTTATGGCCAAACTTAACAGTTACGCACGAGAGGTCTTCCTTAGCACAACGATACAACTCCACATACCATGTTCCTTATCATTGTAATCTAATCACAAAGTTTGAAGAGAAGGGTTATACCCCATTTGAGAGGCCTTGCGACTTTCCAGGCAATTGTATGGCCTTCGAATCCTCAATTTTACCCTTTCCCCACAAGTAAAATCAATCCAAAAGAAGACGGAGAAAAAAAAGAGGCTCAAAACGATAAACTTATGATTGCAGTTCATAAATGCTTGAATATCAACTAGAACACAGCCACTATACGTCCGCAGGATATAAAATATATTCACCACATACCTGTGAAATCCAAAGCAGATGGCCTAGAGGACTCATTAACTGCAAGCATCCTTTGTAGGTCCGGAACCAATTCTGGTGGGATGGATGAGAATGTGTTGCTGGATAGGTAGTTCAGCGTATTCATATACTGCCAAAGCAAGTGCCATTTAAGATGATTAGAGAATGACAGAGGACATAATTATATACATATCTCACACGATGAGGAAAAAAGCAGAGGGAAAATTCAGAAAGAGCATATGAGACAAAAGAACATGCTACTTTCTCCTGAATTAGAGAACATTTACTGGGGGTAAGACTTTGCTACGTCTAGATACAGTGGTCTCGCCATCAAACCAAAAAAATCAGGATCTCAAACAAATAACATGAAAAGTCACATGCATTTCTGTGCGAGACTGCTATGCAGCAATTTTTTTTTTTTAAAGAAAGAAATGCAGCTTTTAGTAAGAGTGACACATACCCCGGAGTTATTCCTCAGATACATATTGTTTGACTTACAAAAATTCAAATTTTATAGTTTCAATAGAACCGAGAGTCATATTATTTGACTTCCGAAAATCCAAATTCTATAGTTTCACCAGAACCTAGAGTCATACTCCGTAGTTACTACAACCAATGGCTTTCTTTTCTCTACTGGGGAGGGGTAGATCAAACGTAGTAAGTTCCTTGAAGTACTACGCACATTTTGAGCAACTTAGAGTCAACTGTTTTACTCTTTAGACTATTCTGCAACACACAAATCCGCACAAAAGGGACAGACGGGAAGAGCATTTTTTTCTTAGCTCAAAACTAGGTTACGGATTATGTCCAGGGTCAGGCACAGCCTATCTCACACAAGAAGTGGCCAGCATGATGCACAAAATGTTCACCCTAGAGTCCAAGACTCCAAGATACACATGGATGAGATCAATGCAACAGATAGGACATCAGTGGTAGAGCAGCAACTGCTTCAAGCATGAGGTTGTGGTTCAAGTAATATGTAATCTAATTTTTACAGTTGCAAAAAAGTATTGCAACTGGGGCCTATTGCGTCAGCCCCCCCAACTTCTTTACCCACCACACTGCTAGCCTATGGCCCACTAGAATACATTAAGGGGGCATTCACTACCAAAACTAGAAGATACAGATGATCATCACTGAAGAAATAATCTAGTAGATAGTTAATTTTGTTACTCAATAGTCATCAAGAATCGGAAAGCTAAACACTCCCGATCTAACATCAAAGTTACAGAAACCCAACTTAGCAATGAAAATGATAAGGTACCATCTTGACATTGTTGTGGCAGTCCAATAAAGGCTTACGAGCAATCAAGTGATAGGCAAGGCACCCAAAGCTGAAAATATCTGAGGCGCGTCCAGCTGAAGGTTCTTTACTGCGAACCAACTCAGGGGCAGTGTAATTGAGAGATGGTTGGAGAGGAAGTATAGAATCCTCTACGTCATATTCCTGTAAATCAGCCGCCCAACTATGAGGATATAAAAACCACAAGGGGAAAGTATGGAAGGATAGTATTCAAATGAATATACATGCACCTTCAGACAAAAAGTAGTTTGGGTTTCATATCTCCTTTAAAAACCAGATACAGATATCCAAATAAACAAAGGTTTCACTCACAGCATAGTGGAAAGCCTGCGCATTTGACAAACCACCTCCTGCCTGATCTGTGGAAATTGCAAAACCAAATCCGCCAAGTTTCCAAGCTCCACTAGCGGTAATCAGGACACTCTGCAATAATATACAGATACAACTTGTCAGTGACGATACAAGTAACCAAAAATTGCGCTCTCTTGAGATAAAAGAGACCATTAAGATAATTATATACAATATCGAGCCCAACGACAAAAACTGAATTCGGGCTGATTTCGTAAACAATAGTATACCAAAGCACCGGAAGTGTCAAACAATTAGCAGATCCCTAGTTCAACAAGTGAAGTATGCCATTTCAATAATTTAAATATCACTACATCAAGACAAATGCTTACTCCTTGAAAAATTACCAAGCCCCTAATTCAACATAAACCAAACATAACATTTCTGCTCCTTAGAGTGACTACTTCAATAGCCTATAATCACTAGAAGTGGCGGAGTGATCCTCCTTATAATTTTCTTTTGTGAAGACCAACCATTGAGCAATCTAAACCTCACTATAACACAATTAAAAATACAATCAATCAATAAATGAATGGAGAAGGCCAAGATCGACTAACCTCAGGCGCGATGGCACGGTGAACAAGCCGTGCATTATTGTGCAGAAACTCCAATGACTCTGCAATCTGCAGCAACCCATGCTTCACTTCCAACAACCCCATTTCCTAATAAACATTCACAAATGCTTTCTCAAAACCTTATACAAACTCAAACACATCATCTAAAATTAATTTCACACGAGTACACCATAGCATAGCACTCTTAAGCTCAGTACTTAAGTAAACTCATAATTTTACAGTCACAAAATACAAATATACAATGAAGCGTACACATAATACAAACATACAATGACAAGAAATTACAACACAGCGTAGCACCCTTCATGTCATACTTCCTGAAATATCCTCAGACTATTATAGAAGATAAATTAGCACATCATCCAAAAGTAAACATGCCAACAATTACTATCATACCATATAACTTTTAAGCATAATCACATCATTTAAGCACAAATTGTGTACATGTAATGCAATACCACGCTACTCTTGAGCTCAATCATGTCATCTTAACACAAATTCGCAAAGAGATAAAGCACTCTTGAGCTCAATTACACCATTTAACGTAGAATTGTGGGCAAATAGAGTACTTTGGAGCTCAGTCAAATCATTTTGCAAACAAATAATACAATTGTATAGCAGCCATGAGCTTAATCAGTTTATCTAAACATTCATTTCACAAACAAAAACAGCTCTCTTGAGCTCAATCACATCATCCAAACATAAAACGGCGAACAAATAACACAATACCATAGGTCATATAGCACTCTTCAGCTTAATTATATCATCCAAACATAAAACCGCGAACAAACAACACAATGACATAGGTCTTGAGCTCAATCAAATCATCCAAACATAAAATCGCTAACAAACAACCCAATGGGCCATAGCAATCTTAAGCTCAACCAAATCATCCAAGCATATAATTGCGAACAAATAGTACTCTTGAGCTCAATCAAACCATCCAAGCATATTATCGCGAACAAATAACACAATGCCATAGGCCATAGCACTCTTGAGCTCAATTAAATCATCCAAACACAAAACCGCGAACAAAAACACAATGCCACACCACTCCTAAGCTCAATTTCCCATCAAACAAATCAAAACACAAAAATCACAACGAACAACAAACAACCCCCACCCCCGCCCCGCATTACCATAGCACTCTCAAGCTCCTTAGCCAAACTCCCCCCCCCCCNNCCCCCCCCCCCCCCAACATTACGAAAAATTGGTCACAATGCCATAACACCCCTAAGCTTAAACAAAAAAAAGGCGAACAATAAACAACGAATCATAATCACGCCATCACCCCGGCATTACCATAGCACTCTTAAGCTCCTTAGGCAAAGCCCCCCCAACATTACTCAAATCCCCAAGCACATTCCCCACCGACGCCAACAACGGCTCGGTCACAAACGCCATCGCATTCTTCGTCTCATCAAGCGCCTGCACCACATGCACAACCCCCGGATGCCTAATCCTAACCAACCTCCCCGCATCAGCGCGAAGAATTTCCAAAAACCCCTCCTCCCCCGCCTTAGTCAAGCCGGCCTTAGCGCGTGCCTCGGACAAGCCCCTCTTATCCACCAGCCACACGCACACCGCCGCGTACTGGCCCGACCCGGTGCCACGTGGCTTGGCTGAGTATAACTTCCATGCCAGGCCCGGCCCGGCTGACCCGATCTGGCCCAACAGGTCGTAGTCTGTTAGGGCCTTCGGGCCCGTTACTTCCTGGACCGTTGATTGGATTTTGGTCTCGATTAATCCTGCGGTGCGTGATAGTGCCTGTGTTAGGGTCTTCATGTTTATTGACATGTTGTTCATTAGATTGTGACAATTGATTGATTTTAGTGATTGTGCTATGTGATTTTTTGATTTAATTGACTATGCTATGTGATGTGATTTAATTTGATTTAATTGGTTTTAGCATATGGTTTTGATTTGTGACAAAATGTAATTGTGATTTAATGTTATGTACAAATTGGTTATATTTGTTGTGTTTGTTGTGTTGGATTAAATGATTAATGGGTGGGAAGTGGAACGGTGTCGTATTAGGGGGGAAATGTTACCGGCGGGAAGGGGATTTGTGCGTTTTGTGATTATTATGGTGTTGGAAAGAATGGTTGAATTTTGTCATGGTCCATTTTTATTTTCTTTTTCTTTTTTTGTTTGATTTTTGATTTTATTTTGATAATTTAATAGCTTAGTTTGATTTTTTAAAGGAAAGTATAATTGTTTAGTTTGATTTAAATGGGCGGGGTGACGTAAGAGCCGCCGACAGGGCAACCAAAGTTCGTTAGGATGTTAGAAAGGGAAAGTAATTAGTTAAAGCTTAGTTGGAGGGAGGAGTATGATTGAAGGTGGGTTATGAGTTTATGACTTATGATGGGGAAATTATTGATTGCGCATGAGCATCTACATTACTAAATCACAAAATCTATAGAAAGACTATTTAATCTTGATTCTTGTTTTTTTTTTTTGTCTGAAATGTGCTTAAAGAGTTGCAAATAAGATTCGGCCCACAACCTCATGATTAGGATAAGACTTTAAACCATTTGAGCTAATTATTTACTTTATTTTTTATTCTTGTTCATGGGGATAGAGCAAATTTTTGATCAATTGTTTACCTCTTAGCACTCTGCGGCAAAAGTGATTAGTTATACTTTCGGTTTGGAATCTTTTTAGGAAGACTGTCTACTTTTATGATAATAGTAGACGAGCCATTTGCAAGTTGAATCAACTCAAGTTTCCTACAAGTCCAAGACAAATCAAAGGTAAATTAATCTCTTTGTTAGATTAGTATGGCTTCGTCTACTTTTATGATTAAAAAATTAAAGATTGTCTCTTCCATGACTTTCTACAGCAAAATTGAGTTAAGTAAGACTAAGCATAATTATTGTTTGATTCAAGTCTTTTGAGTAGGAGGATTTTTTTAGGGAAATGAAACTACTTGATTTGTTAAATCTGAAGTGACGTTTATCTTGTTTTAGATAGATTTTTTTATTGTAAATTCTTCTTTTATTTCTCTTATATGTGTTTGTGAGATTATTCGTTAAAGTGGTGTCTTATAAGTTGTCAGAGTATAACCATGAAATCATATCTCAGATTGAATTAGTATTTTTGCGGAGTTACTTGTAGTTAAAGTAAAATCTTTAATAAAAATAAATAAATAACGATTAAAGTCAGACAAAATAAAGGATTTTTTTTTTTTAATGAGACAAACAAAGTACTCGATAAGTCACTTGATAGGCTAAACAAATCACAATGGATAATGGATAGAAGTTAGGGAATCCTTCAGCTTAAAAACTCTTTTTGAGCAAAAGGAAAAGTTTTACATTTTGATGTTGGATAATGCTATGGAGAAGACAATGGAAATATGTATTTCAAGACATTTTTTTGCAATCATCCAATAAAATTTAGCTTAGCATTGGTAATGAGAATGCACAACCAAAAGGTCTATTTCCCTAGCCTCAACTACTCAACATAAAAGACGGAGATGTTCGAGAACTTGTGGTCGTTTGTCCTTCGTGATAGCGAAACGATTGTGCTGTTGGAATCTTACTCAAAAAATCCCCAAAGATAGATTATATGATCTATTCAACCGAACTCATGATATGGCTCTCATAATGCTTAGTTACCGTTTGCAATGAGTATATAATACACTACCATTTTCTCGTGGCGGTGGATAATTTATAGGTTCGTTGACAAAGTCATTCATGATTACTGGCCATTTCCACAAGTAAAAAGCTAGACGTTTAAGAAATGAGCTATGGCGTGACACCAAATTGGCAAATTTATTAGTGTTCTCCTATGTCAAGACGTCGAAAAACTAGACTGTTCCTAGCATGATATATTTCAAGAGTCATGTCATTCACACATCTAGCTATTTACAGAAAAATCAATAAAAAAACTTGGATGTGGAAGACATGAGGGCAATGAAGGGTAGTGACGGTGGAAGGGTAGATTACAATGAGTTTCGGGATGGCGTGAAACTGGGAGTTTGGTGGAGGGTTGGAGGGTTTAGCGAGGGAGTTAAGTGAAACTGGGGAGTAGCGGCGGGTGATTTTTTGCAGGTGGTTTGTTGTGCAGTACGAGGTGGGTGTAATATTTGTAGATGAAAGGAATATAGGCTAGTTTTGTACGTCCAATTCCTCAAGCCGCTGCACCTTTTGATATGCTTCTAAATTCACGAAAGGATTTCTGATAACAGCTCTCTTTCTATTTTGAGAGAGTGGTTTTACTGGGCTCATCTATTTTTCTTTCGCTCATTCTGACACTTCAATTCCGGACGATCCTTGGCAAAATTCTAGGGCGATCGTTCCATATACATGTGTATAGGAGTTCTATTTACCCACAACACCTATCCTTCTGACATTCCACCCTTTTAACTACTTAAACACACAACCGTGTTTTCCTCTAATATGTTCAAACAGTTAATTGATCGTTCAAATTTGTCAAATGTGGAAAATACTCTTCCTGAAGTGCGTTTGACGAGTCCGGAAAGACACCCCGCAACAACAATTAACAAAAAAAGAGCAAGCCAAGAACACAAAATTGCACCCTTCTACTATCTTATAATTTTATCCACAAGAGTATAGACGACGAGAGTGTTATGGAAGCAAGTAAGCAACACTAGGCTCTAATCATGTGCTTCAGTCCATGACAATAAAAAATCTCGACCTCAAACATCCGTTCAATCCTCCTCTCCATCCACATGCACCACAAAATTCCATATGTATATTCTTCTGACTATACTACAATGGTAGCTTGATGTTCCTCCATATACCCTTTTTCTTTCTTGTCCATTTTTCCTTTGGTTTGGAATTTAGTTTTCGGTGAAACATGCCTGCAAACACAGAAAATATTGCTAGTTAGTTCTATACCAAATAAATGGGAAACTCAACAGTGGCATTGCTATCAAGACGCAACTTTTATGGATGATGGCTTTGTCAGAAAGGTGGGAACCTATGTTTGGCGTTTCAAACGGCAATAACTAATCATCAACTGAAAGAATCTTATTTTGCATAGCCCACATAACGTCCACCCAAAAAAAAAAAAGAAATATAGGGTGACCCCAACCACCAGATGAGCACAAATCACAGAGACATACACCAGTTAACATTTAATTCCCTCACGTCCATCTTCAGGAGAGGTAAACCCCCAAACTTCAAAAACAAGCTGTCCATTTCACTAACCTCTCCCCTTCCCTAATAGGGTCTAGACTCTAGACAACCTATTTTTCTAACCTCATACTCTCTACAGCAGAGACAGGTGTTTTAACACTTTCAAGCTAAAAGGTTTGGTAGAAAGTAGAACACCTACATAAAGGCCCAGGATAAATGACACGTAATGCAAAAATTGGAAAGGTCATTGAGTACAACCAGGGGAATGAAGGGGTCTAGCGGATCTAAAGTGCTTGCAAATATATAATTTAGATACAGTCACAAAGTCAAAGGGAAAGCCTGAGCAAACTACTTTCAGGTGACACGACTAAGCAACCTGCTTTTGCAAGACAAGACTGAGCAACGTACTAATCGAAAGCATTAAGCAATGAGATACCCACAATCAACACGTCTTATTTAAAGTATGCAGCTAACATTAAAATGCAAACTTTTCTACAGTGGAAAAAGATAGAGCATCTATGCATCAACTCAAACTCACCCCAATTACAAAACTGTTTAAGCAACAGACGGAAGTTCAGTGATTTTTCCTATGGCCACCGTTTTCCCTGAAAATTAAAGGACAAACTTTAGAACACAACATAGCCCTTCATATTACAAATTTATCAGCTTTAAGGCAAATACAATCACCTTCGGTACGGAGAGTAAACCTCCCTAGCTGTGCGAAATCGGAAAACTTCTCCACGCATATCAAATTGTTCACCTTAAAACAAAATTAGCAGAGCAATCGTGCATTAATCACATGACCAAAAAGGTGAAGGAATCACATGATTCAGGCGTTGGCCAATGAAACAAAATTACATGATGCAAGCGTTGGCCAATGAAACAAAAAAAAGTGGTAGTTAATACACAGTAGCTAACATCAGACTATCTGGTAGATTTGAGCTAAATGTCGTGAACCCTGAACAAGAACATCTAAACCATGTTCGATCATAGAAAAAAATCTATCTAAAGCACAGAGATTGGAAAATAAAAACTAGGATTAATATGTAACCAAACAAAACCAATCTAGAATAGCCAAAGCTAAGAGATGAACTACTATGACCTCAGAATTAATGAGGCGTAACAACAATTCAGCGATTAATTACACCAATATAACAACTTCAGATAATACCACATGCATAAACATATATATCAGAGCATTGTTCTACAGTGATCATACACTTGAAGAGTACACCAACAGAAATGTGAAAAAACCACTTAAGAGTAACTGGGGTCTTGGTGAACAATTTTTTTTCTGACTGTGTGTGTATGGGGTGGGGGGGTG